>JBBPBR010000007.1:41052890-41063854 GCA_037974775.1 Cicer pinnatifidum
TATATATATATATATATATATTGTACATATATAATTGTCAATTAATTTATATAAATCTACATAATTAATTACATGATTTATAAAATAAATAACATAAAATTATTTTTCATAATTTTTTTACTAAAATAAATTATATTAATTGATTCATATAAAATATAATTGGATAATACAAATTCAATGACATGCGAACAAATTCACAAGATTTAAATTTATAAGGTAAAATGATAAGGTGTCTCCTAAATCGAAATTGATAAATGAAAGAGAACCAAGAATAAAAAAAAGAAATTATCTTGGACCACTTTACGTCGTGAAGGCATTATCGTTAATAATGATGAAACATAAGGGCGTTTATGGAACAACATACTACATATATACATCCCAACAGCAAGACAAACAAACTCAACTTTCTTCCCAACAATTGTTTTCTTCCTCTTATTTCTGTCTCAAGATTTTGAGCTCTGAATCAAGATCTTGTTGGAGCTGAAGAACCTTGACTTCTTGAACTTGAATTTTCAAATCTTTGAGTTGCTTGTATGTCCCTTTATTGCTAGCTTCAATTATTTTTATCCTTCTTTTATCTTTTTTGGTTTCTAAAGGCCTATCTAGTTAAAGTAGGAACATAGTTCAAGAAAGATTCTCAAATGAAATAAAGTTTCTCATTAAGTTGGAATGACCCTTTTTTTTAATAACCTTGTTGTAAATAGAATTTGCATTTTCCTTTGAAAGTTTGTGAAGTTATGATTAAGGCAAATATATATATATATATATATATATATATATATATATATATATATATATTGTCATATTACAATTTCTATGTGATAAACAGAATAAATGTATGGATTAACAATGAGTTTGTCAAAATCAAAGTATGTCATGTCACTCGTAATTTTGACAAAAACTATACTTTTAAATTTAATACAATAATTGTCAAATTTTCTGTGATTCTAAATACATGCTTAGTTGGTTAGATAAAAAAACACATCAATATAACTTTTCATTTTTTCTTTGTGAAGATAAGATGAGTGTTGTGTATACTCATGCTCTCAACAACTATGAAGATGTAGCAAGGAAGAATACAGAAATGGATTCAAAAATTGGTAATTCACAACAGCATTGTCAGCCAAACAATCCCGGCTTATCGCGGTACAGTTCGGCTCCTAGCTCATTGCTTACAAGCCTAGTAGACACAAGAATTGGCTTCCACAATGAAGAAACTTTCAGAAATTATAATCATAATCAGCATTATGCTCCATCCACAAGTTCAGAAATTGAAACCATGTTGACAAATTCTGAACCTTTGTATGAGCTTGAAGAGAAACAAGTGAAGCATGAAGAAAAAGACCCTTTTTCACAGAGATTACAATACAATGGTTACTCTTATGAATCTTCAAATCAGATAATTTATCAACCTCAGCTGAGTCAAGGGTTGCAAAATGGTTCTTTGGCTTTAGAGAATTATGCACAAACTAAAGTTGGTTCTTCTAACAATTGCTCCAATCTCATTAGGCAGAAGAGTTCCCCTGCTGAATTTTTCTCCAATTATTCAGTTGATAATGGTAAGCATTTTTAATTATTAAATACATTGGAATCCCTCTAAAGTAAAAAATAAACAAAAATTTATCTAAAAAGTTGATATATTCAGTCTAAATTTTCATTCTAATACATCAATCATTTAAATACTCTTTTTTCTTATATTTCATTTCAGAGCAAGTATATGATAGCTATCATGGAATTTCGTTTGGTTTAATTGTTAGTAATTTATTTTTTTGGCTATAATTTTTTATTGTTAGTGTTTTCTCTTATATGTAAAAAGGAAATGGCATAAATTTAAAGAAAAAAAAAAACTAAAAAAAGTTGGTTAGACAAATTAAAAGCAGAGGCTTTTGGATTATAGTGATTATAGTTGTTCTTATATTTATGAGAATCTTGAAATTTATCTTTGATCATAATTGACCAAAGCTTGGCTCGTTAGTTGTTAACCTTCAATTCAAGTCAAGTCAGATCCCTATTTTCTGCAGTATTATTGGTAATAATTTTTTGGTTACAAGTATTATTGGTAATATAGTAAAGCAATTGGGAGTGCTTGAATGGAATATAAGATCCCTATTAGAGTTGACTTTTATTTTAACAAATTGTTTTCAAAAAATGTGCAGAAAGCATAAAATTTGCTGTGGAAGTACTAAAATTTAGGTCAGAAGGGATTTTTTTTCTTTCAAAATATGCATATTTTTTTAGGAAAGATATTCTTATAATAAAAAGTTCTATTTTTACTTACCAACTCATGATGTTCTAACTCCTAAGTTCATGAAATGTCAGTAAAAAATAATTTAATCTTGTAGATTTTAAAAGGCGGACTTCAAATTCTTTTAAAAACACTTATACTAATTGCAGGTTTTGCATCAATGGGAGAGGTAGGAAGTGTTAGAGGCTGTGATGTCTCAAATGGACAATCTATTACATCAACTAGTGGATTGAATGGTGCTTTGAATTTCTCATCTAGACCAACCTCTTGCTCTATCATGATGCCACTAATTGCTGAAAATGAACATGAATCTCTTCAAGCAAATTGTATCAAAAGTAGAAACATTGGAAATGATAATGGTACCACTAAATGTAACATGCCTAACTTCACCAATGACTATTGGGATAATTCAACATTCAATGCCCAAAAATCAGCTACTAATAGTGGTGAAATCATTTTTTCATCTTCAAATACTTTGGAAACTCAGGTACATAAGAGAATCAAAAATGCTTTTCAAACATCAAATGTTTACTTCTGACATCGTATAAAATACTGTTTCCGTCTTTTTAATAATTTTTTCTCTTTTCTTGAAATCCAACCAACACACAATCTCAATGTATTTTATACAATATCGGGTATACGATGTTGGAATTGTGTGTTTAATAAACATAATTGGTCTAAGAGAATTGTGTGATTGAATTTTCATTTTAATAAATTGGATTTTTTTTTGTTGCTAAAATTTATATGCAGTCAAAGTTTTAAATAAATGTCTGCGAGTGTGATGATAGCAACAACATAACGGTTTTTGATGTTGTTGAAACTACAACACAGCCGCAATTGAGGTCCATCAGCCGCATTTGACTGTGATTCTCCATAATAGGAAGGATCACAATCCGGCCGCACCTAAGTTTAATTTTGTTTATTTATTAATTTTTACAAGTGAAAATTTATGTTACCAGGATGTAGACTTTGGATACCAAAAACTTGGTTTGACCCATCATTTGAGTCTACCTAGCTCTTCTACTAAGATGACTACTATGGAGAAGTTTTTTCACATTCAAGGATCTGTTCCATGTAAAATTCGTGCCAAAAGAGGCTTTGCCACTCACCCTAGAAGCATTGCTGAGAGGGTAAAACTCTCATTTGTATTTTCTATTTCTAACTTTGTTATAAATTAATTACAAATCATATGGATACAATTGTTGCTATTTAATGAGCTGCTTCATTTGTTGTCTTGATCTTCACATTGCAGGAAAGAAGAATAAGAATTAGTGCAAGAATCAAAAAATTGCAAGACCTTTTCCCAATTTCAGATAAGGTAATATTATTCACGTTAAAATTGACAGTAAATTTGATAAAATCATAGTGACACTGTACTATTTCTTTGAATCACAGTTACACGCTGTGATTGCCAAACTCACAATTTGATGACTTAATGCTTCTTCTTCCCTCTTTGCAGCAAACTAGCACAGCTGATATGTTGGATTTAGCAGTTGAGTACATTAAAGACCTAAGGAAACAGCTTGAGGTACTTGATGAACACAACAAAACATTTTCTGTTTTATTATAATACAAACCTTCTAATTAAAAAAGTAAAATTATAATTAATTATGAAAATACAAACTAAAAAAAAGAAAATAGTTTTTTACAATATATCACTCCTACTAAACTCTACATTGTCTAATCTAGTATTTTTCTCATCTTGCAGATACTAACAGACACTAAGGCAAAGTGCACTTGTACCAGTAATTAGAAGCAATATGCTCATACTTTGTGTCTGATTTTTAATCCTTGTAGATAACAAAAGGAAGGAGGGATTTGTTTTTAATTTATCTTTAGTTTGCCAAATAATGGCCAATGTGATTATTTAGAATAGTGTTATTATTTGCCTAGTTTGTATGCATTTAGGTCCAGGTAAATATCTTTTAAGTTTTCTTTTTTATTTTTTCTGTCTGTTTTACTTCTTTTCTTGTACTCATTTTAGGGTAAAAAACTATATTGTACTGCCAAGTTTAGCAAAATCATTTGTAACTATTCATTGTACTCATGAGATTTCATGGCATTGCAACACTAATTAATCTCGAATTCTCAGAAATCATGATACAAATGTGGAAGAAATTAATGGGAAACAGATTTTGTGTTGTAATTGCATGTCAATCAGTTACTTAATGATGATGGGGGAAAGCAAAGAGAGTGCACTTGATGTACATTTTGGAGATTTAGATGATGAAGCAACACTTAATGATGAGATGAATGGTGCTGGTGTGGAAGGGAGTGTAGAAATTGTTTTGGATGTTGGGGTGGAAATTGTGCTGACTCACTGGATTTAGGAAACACTAAAAAAAGGATGAGAATTGTGGTAGAGAGTGATGAAAATTACCGTACAAAAGAATTGAAAACTAATGTGGATAATGACTCTCATGATGACACTATTGACATGTATTCATCATTTATCATGCTTAGAAATATGGAAGATTACAAGTGGATTTTGGGTACAAAGTTTTCAACAAAGGAAGAATTTAAGGACACAATCAAATGTTATGCAATACACAATTGGAGAAATATAAAGTTTGTAAAAAAGGATAGTAGAAGAGTTATAATTTTGTGCAATGGTGTACTAAGACGCCAAATAAGGATAAATATGGAAATTTAGAACATTGAATACGACGAAATTATAATAGAGAATTTATGGTGAGGTTGATGAATTCAAACTAACTTGGCTAGAAAGTGATCTATACAATTAGTCTATATCCTAACATTAGATTGGCAGGCAATTGTTATAAAAATCAAGCAAAATGGAACATGATGAAGGCATACAAAGAGGGTTTTCATTAATTTAGACAGCATTTTCATAGACCAGATGTCTTTTATCATGAACTCCTAAGGGCTAACTTAAACAACACAATGATGTTTCCTAAGGGCTAACTTACCTATTTTACCTAGTTTTCAAAAGTTTTACATGTATCTTGATGGGTGTAAAACAAGTTTTTTGGGTGTAAGACTATTTGCATATATGGATCAGTTAATGATTTGGTCATTTAATATTTAGGAAAAATTATGCCTTTGGATTTGTTAATATTTTGAATATATGGGTCAGTCTATATTTTGATTATTTAATGGGTGAATGTTTTATTGACAATTTCTTTAACGTTTAGTGACAATTTCATTTATTAGATCAACTTAAAACAGTCCTATAGAATAACTTGAATTGATTTCATTACAATAAAAATATATAAATTGAACAACATACAATTTTAACACCCTAATATAGTTAATTGTAAGTAGTAGAATATATCAACCCAATACAATTAAGATCACAACAAACAACTTAAATAATTCACAAATTGCATCACCCTTTCACTAAAACGAACATCAATATTGCTCAAATGATAGTTAACAGGAAACAAGTAACAAGTAACAAAGACAAGCGTAACATTATTCTTGGTCGATTGGTCATCTTCATGCATCTTCATTATAGTCTTTTTAAGTGTTTCATTTGCTATATCTTTTTGAACACATTCTAATCATTTGTGAGGTTGGTGTTGTTAAGGGGTAAAGCCACAATAAATGTAGCTACTCTGAAAGAAAAAAAGTCAAAAAACAATATATACACGTGTTTCTATTATAAGTGTTCACATCCAATTCGATCCAATGCGGACTGCATACAAACCCAAAAATCCACAAATTGAAAACATCAAAAACCGAAAATCGAACTAATCCAATCCAAACTAAAATATATCAATATGTTGAATGTACATTTTCATATTTCTATAAAAATCCCTTCAATGATTACATAATGTACCTTTCGATATTTCTTTTTTTTAGACTATAATTATCTAATAACTTTTTTGAATTGATACTACTTTATTTGTTTTATGAAGTTTGATATTTTTAAATTAATATTTTATCATAGATTTTCATAAAGAAAATATATTATTCTAAAAGATAATACAAAATATTATATTATATACAATAATAAATAAAAAAACCAATCCAAACAAAAGAAAATTTGGATTGGAATTAATTTTAAAACCAAATGTATTACATAATCGAATAATAAAATCAAAGAGAGTCAAATAGTTTTCCCTTTTTATATCAAACCAATATAATCCGCGAACACTCCTAGTTTCGACAACTCCAAAATGCACGTTCTTGAAAATGGAAACTAAAATTTTTTTAAAATAAAGAAATACGAAATGGAAACTCTGTTGCGTTCAAATTTATTGTTAGTTTGAATAACAACTTTCAGATCATAAAGAACGTCACGCTGATTCGCTTCTAATATGTATCACACTTGTCACTTGAATTGAACTTTAGAGTTGTTATGGCTTTTTGACCTCGAAGAGCTGGCTTGGTTTAAATTCATTGCAATCATTAATTTGGTGCACTTAAGTTTTAGGTTTCATGTATTTGGGGGAAACTGAAATCGATTATATAAAACTATTTGCACTTAAGTGTATTTTTTTTGTCCTACGTAGGATATTTGATTTTAATGTCATGTCTTACATGTTAATGCCACATTCCAAAAAATAGAAAAAGATAAACAATGTTCTACATAATAGCAACGATTTTTTTTTTCTTTTCAAATAAATACTTTATTTTATTTAGAAGATAATATCCACAAATATTTTATTTTACAAGCGCGTCAAATATCTGTTAAGGAGATATTCACACTCTATATGATACAAATATATTTTTATCGTATGGGTAGAATATCATAATAATATTATTTGTATCTATGGATACTCATGACTCTCCCTAGTTTTACGAGGTAAAGATCCAAGTTGGAAAAAATAATAAATCACCAAACTATTAAACTTAAATAAGATAAAGGAATGTGAATGTGAATGTGATTTTGCCTATTTGTGTATAAATGTGTGATATCATTACAACTCACAACGAGTCTTAAAAAATTACCATAACCACTAGTAGTTTAGGCTTTTATTTTACTCAAATCTAGTAGTTAAGACTTGAATATACAGCTTAGAATACTCGTGTTACATAAATTATTTGTGCTAAAAATATTTGTATCTATGGAGTGTGCTAAGTAGAAGTGTAGAAAAGAGAAATACAAATGCCTTGCTATGATACATTATGTCTCATATGAAGTTGCACATACTTTAAGAAATATATATAGTTGTTTAAATTTCATTATAAGTGTCATATTCATAAAAATAACTAACGTGTGTAATCCAAATATAATTGTTTATACAGTCTCTTAATTTAATTTTAAATAATATTTCAATTATTTATTTATTTTTTTCGATGTAGTCTTATATTAAATTTTATTACAAATTTAAAAATATAAAGAATAAAAATATGAGTTTATTTGAAAATTTGCATTATATTGAAGATGATAATTAATTTTATGGATTTTGTTTAAAATTTTGATGAATTTTTGTAAAAAAATAATTACATTGTTAACATTTTAAAATTATTTATTTAAAATTAAATAAATAACCAAATAAAAAAAATTATATATAAATAACAACTAAATGTCTGCTTTTTATTATTGAAACACTAAAAACAATGTTAAATAATAGGTCACTTGGATTGCAACGGTTGCTGGGAAATCGCCCTCGTTGTATCATTTTGACGGTTTCTACGAATGTTGTTCCCAATTGCCACAGTTGTCAGAGCATCTCCAACGGTAGCCAAAATGAGTTCGTCCGCCAAGTGTAGTTACGTAACCTTCAGTTTTTGTGGCTAGTTTACTATTGAAGATGTGTCAAGCTGTCATCATCGTTCTCTCACGAAGGAACGATACTTTCATTACGGTTATTTTTTTTATATTAGTTTACGAATAATAATAAATGAATGATTAGTTAGTGGTGGACTCTATTTAATGAACATGTGAGTTCACCGTTGAAATAAAAAATGAATGATTTATTTCAAGATGATGTGGCACGGTGAACCTCATTTAATGAATCCATATTGAATTTACCGTTGGAGATGCTCTAAAAAAAACAACCACACTTGCCTTCGTGATGCCAAAGCTAGGTATTGCATGGATAAAAATATTAGAAAATTAATATTCATTTTTCTTGTAGTGAAATATTGAAATCTAATTGGAAAAATATATGCCAAATAAATTAATACTATAAGGAATCAAATTGTAATTTACTTTACATATATATATTTATCATTTACAAATTATTATTTTTTATTTTGTATTTATGATAAAAAAAATTATAGCAGTAATCAATAAAGATAATTTAATAAAATTATAATTATTTATTTATTTATTATCCTTTTTTTAATTTTTATAAAATGGTCAAATGTGACTATTATTTCAAGAGAGTGTTGGATCATAATCATAATTTTTAGGCTTAATTGCAGTTTTGGTCCCCCTATTTTAGCTGAATCGCAAAATTAGTTCTTTTATTTTGTTTCTCCCTAGTTTTGGTCCTCAAACAGAATTTTGGTCTAAAATTTGATGAAATTTCATTTTTTAAAGTCGTACTACACCATTTATGATCATATATTTCATGTACAATTGTTGCAAATGAGATCTTTAGGCATGATCTGACTTAAATAAATATAAAAAAATAAAATTTAATAAAGTTTTGAACGTGGAGAAACAAAATAGGAAAATTACTTTCGCGATTCAACTAAAATAAAGAGACCAAAATTGCAATTAAACCTAATTTTTATAATACATCAGGAAAATGAAAGGAGTGGCCATGAAAAAAGATGGAACGACACTTTTTTTTTTCTCTTCTTCAAGGGCCCGACTTTTTTATCAAGAAATCTCATTCTAAATGAAAAAGACTATTATTGCTTTCTACACCCTAAGTTTTTATTATTCACCATATGTCTGCTGTATATATTTTCCCTCTTAACTATCCTTTCGTGGAAACTTATTTTTGGAATTTTTTTTTTTAGTTTTGTAATGGCTTTTGAAACTTAATTTATAAAACATACATTCTTATATTTTGAATCTTTGAGTTAAGAAATGCAAAATTATGTGTCAATTTTTATTTTTATTTTTTTAACTTTGGGGAAATTAATTTGAGATGCATAACTTTGTACTTCAGAACTAATGTTTTAAAATCTATATCTACATTTAACTACAATATAAATGTTTATCATGCATGTAATCAAAAAGTATATTTGACATCTTTAAAATTGTCAAACAATTAAATGCATATTGTATTATTCTATTCAAATCTCAATAAAACACATAAAAAATAAATATATTATAATAATTTTTATAGTACATTCCTTTTTATTTTTTTTCTAGATTTACAGACCATAATGTAATATTTCCTTCTAAAACATAGAATAATTTGAATCATTTTAAACAATGTAAAAGAAGATATATGTTATTTTCAAACGTAAAGTTTTATCAAAGTACCGATTTAATTCCTTTTGACTCATCTGTATTGTATTCTAAAATTGAAAGTCATAAATACAAATGTATGCAATTCAATTTTAGGGACTCTTAATTTTATAATTAGAATCTTTCAAATAAAAAAATGTCTATGTCTTGGAGATTTGATTTTCTTCTCTAATATTATCTGGACAAATATTCTCAACATGACACATATGAATATGTCATTAAAAATTATATTCAAATACAACCATATTCTAGTATGACTACATTATTACTATAATGTGACATTTTGTAGAGGTACATTGGAGGAGGAGGAAATGTACTAAGAGACTACGATTAAACTATTTTAAAAACTACTTTCTTTATTCTTTTTCTTAATAATAATTACAATTATCATTCTCTCTGTATATCATTGATATATTCTAACATACAGACCAATGACCAACCTTAACGGATCTATCTAGATTTTTTAGAAATTAGTGATTTATCATCTAAAATTTCTAATGAAACTTGGGAGAAGTGTTTAGCATTGAGCCATCACGAAACAATGTCGCACTAGACGATAAAATTATAGAAAAATACGTAGAAAAAAAACTAAAACTCCACAAAAACTAGTTATTTAGATCAATTAAGCAAAGAATGTTGTTGAATGTTCTTATCTTTATTCCTTAGGTTAAAGAAGCTTTAATCCTAATTAAATCTCTAATTACTTCTAATGGAACCCTAGCATCAAACCCTTGGATCTCAGCTTGCTTTTTCTAAAAAAATGGCCAAACACATATAATACTAGTAAAATTGCATTTTTAAGTTGTACAAACATTGCATATGAGCTTAAGCAATGTTGAGCGTGACCTAGACAAATTGGATATTGGTACGTGCAATCCAAGCACAAAGAGTTGTGGATGCATAACATTTGATTTTTGACGTCTATTTCATTTTTCATGTCTTGTGAGTGTAAATTTGGTTTCGATATCTTTATAAAAGTTCTAGATACGATTAAAATACTACTTGAAAGTCATATCGTTCATTCCAACTTCCAAAAAATTGACTTTCTAATTGTGTCACCTAACGTGTAATGACTGAAATGGTTTAAGGATCTCCTACTGTCCCCACAAACAAACACATATTTTTTTCATATGCTTTGTCCTCACTCACATGCATTTTATGAAACTTCTCATAAGATCAACCGTCCAAAAAATTGTCTAAGTCGTGGTTTTTTTTTTCAATACCCCTTTTTCCAAAAAAAATTATACAAATACTCCATTTTCAAATTTATATACCAAACTACCCTCTTTTTTCAAATACTCCATTTTCAAAGTTACAAGTTACAAGTTGCCATATAAAAAAAATTTCAATTATTTTTCAAATAACAAAAATAATATA
>JBBPBR010000007.1:41071214-41102359 GCA_037974775.1 Cicer pinnatifidum
ATTTAATCTTAAGGTTTGAAGTTGAATGTTTTGATTTTTAAAGTAAATTTGTCAACTTTATGCTAAAATTTGAGGTTGAAGAAGTATTTAGGTGTTTTGAAAAACAATATTTGATTATAATTTTGGATTTTCATATGCGGCTTTATTTGGAATGAAAATTTTAGTTGAGACTTATAAGAAAATTGTGAATTTGGGAAATATTTTATGTTGATGAAAAAATGTGGTTTTTATGTGAAAATTTATATTCAAAACATAGTTGATAAAGATTAAGGTTTCAAAAATCTCATATTGGAAGAATCATGATTTTGAATAGTTAGAATATTTGAACTCTTAGTATTTGAGTTTTTTGTAGAAGATTTCTTGACACAAGTCTTCAATAGTTTTTCAGATATTATAGTGTTGAAATTTGTCAAGTTGATGGATGATTTAATCAAAATTTCAAACTGTGTGAGTATATTTATCTTTGATTGATTTTGTTAAGAAAATATTTTGTCATAACTTGTTAAAAAATAAATATTTGAGCTGAACTTCAAAAAGTTTGAAAGAAAAAAAAAATAGAGATTTTTAAAGTGTGGCATAAATATTTTGAAATTCAGTTTCGTCAAAATACTTAAACTCAAGTCTTGTTAAAGTTAGGGAAACTAAGAGAAACTCAAACCCTAATTGATTTGGATAATGGCTGAACCTAGGGTTCATATGTGGGTTGTTTTAGTAACTTTTATTGATTAAGTTAATTGATTGGTTTAAGGTACACGAAAATTGAGAGGTGTCATTGGAATCATCGGATAGGTTATGTTAACATAGCTTAAGTTGCTTGTGTAATAAAGCACCATCGAGGTAAGGACACTTTCTAAATATTCTTTATGTTAGCGTTGAATAAATATGCACACGAATGTTTATGTATTCATAAGTGATAATATATATGTTATGAATTTTATTGATGAGAATATGTCTTGACTATGCTATATGAAAAAGTATTAAAATTTACTAGTGTTTAATGAGTATTAAAAGGGAAATCTTTTAATAGTTGCATTTATATAATGATTAATGTAAAATAGTTAGAGTATGGTTATGCATTTCATAGTTAGTGGTGATCGTGATGGGCAACGATGTCAATGGTGACTATGATGAGCCATGCGGTGGTTCCATGAGTTGATTGGTCCACCTTATCGTTACGAGAATTTTGGAGTTATGTAGGTGTGTGATAAACTAGAATCTAATAAATCATGTTGATTTATAATAGGTGGCACCTCGATAATTAGTATTGATATGTGAGAGACAATACATTTATGATTTACGCCCCTCAATGAGGATGGGGAAATTCCAGAATCATATGCACTTGCATATAATCATTGTATTAAGATGCTTTGTAGCACGAATTATGTTTCATATATGGTGATATTTATATACATGCATGTTTATCACTTAAAACTATGTCATGTTAATCTATCTTGTTTTATATTTGTTTGTAAATATATTGTTTTTAGATCGTTATCCTCTACTATTATTGTGGACTGGACTTACGCTCCAAATTATTAGAGTTTTGAATTGTGCGAGAATTACAACAACATCAAATATGTGACAAAAACGACTTTTGGATTGACAATCGAAAGAAGTGAGCAAATCAAAGTCCACCACAACCCTTGGTGTGGAACTTGAGGTTTAGCTTTTCTTGCTTATTTCATTCAAGGTTGACAGGGTTTTGTTTGTCCATATGCCCACCTATATTGTTGCTATATATTGAATTGGGGTGCTATTTATTATATGTTTTTATGTTAAATTTAGGTTAGTTTGAAAAACTTGGAAGAGTATTTTAAATGTTGTGTTCCTGGATTGCTAAATGGAAGTTCAATTTGGATGGATTTTGGTTCTTATTTGTTTTTTATTTTATTTTCAAATTCTGTTTTTTATAGTGTCAAGATTTAATTGTAAAAGATAGGAGTGATCCACGATAATGCTTCGTTGGTATGTTGTTTGTCTTCTAAACTTGCATCATGTTAAAGGACTACTTTTTCCTTCTCTTATCATTGACTGGACTTTGCAATTTACATCAACCATAGGTAATTACATAGAACAAGATTTTTGTGCTCTTAAAATTAAACTGTTCATTTTATGTATTTTGTTGATTCTAAGTTTTAATTTTTCACTCTTTTATATCTTTTAGGAAAATCAAATACCTAGATTTGACATAAACTTTTGTCTATTGCATATATATATTGTCTAAAGCAAGTGAATGATAGTTTTATTACTTTTTTCATGATAGTAAAATTAGTGAGCACAACTGCTTGTAGTATATTGTGTTATGTATGTTGTTAATCTTGATGAACTAACATTTACATAACATTGAACGAAAAATTTAAACTACCATAGTGTTTGCACTCACTATATTTTTTAATTTTGTTTGTCGTTTGTTTGTCATTTTGAAATTTGATTTGTATTCTATTTGATTTTCTATTAAACGGCGCCCAATGTGAACTATTAATGTTATTGGGTTATGTTGTTTTGATAATATTATTGTTGTCACCTTTTGAGCTTTGGTACTTAGATCGGGTGATTGATTTACAAATGTGTTGGATAACAAGTTGCTACATATTGAAGAGACAAGGGTGATGTTAACGTGGAGGAGTAATATTAATAGTGTTAGTTATTAACTAGACTATATATTTCGGGGATTTATAGGTGCAAATGCAACTGATGATGTTGGCTTTCAATAATTGCTGGTGAGCAAGAGTCAATGCATGCTTTGTTTTTTGTTTGCTCTAACATCTTTGGATATGGAGCTATTACTTTTGGATTGAAGCAAAGCTTAACACATCACATGAACAAGGATATTATGTGGATTCACTCATTCAAGTTAAGTGTACTATTGATTTATACATAAAAAAAAAAAAGAGTTAAGTGTACTATTTTCTATTAAAATTAAAATTAAAATTAAAAAAAAAAAAAGGCTAAGGGTAACACGTCGTATACACTAAGCAAAAAAATGAGGCAGGTGTGAAAGAAATTCTTATCAAATACATTTTCAGATCACTAATTAGGATCTTATGCTATTTATACAAGCAATGGTAATATGTTTCTATAAGGTTTTAAGGGTGTGTTAAGTTTGCACCACTATTTACATATTGATCAATAGGGGAAAAAATGCGGTCTCTACAACCTTTTTATTTGATTTTAATATTTCTACTCCTTGCTTTTGATGTTTGTGAATCCAAAAATTGTAGCATTCCTGTCAAGACCATACATGTTAGTCAATCACGCACGCATAGATTATAAAACAATTCAAAGTGCTATTGATTCTATTCCTTTAGGAAACTCTCAATGGATTCACATTAGAATTTCCCCCAGTGTTCATATGTATATTTCTACTTCAAATAGCTAGAATTATATATAACACTTTGATTATATAAATGTATTAAAGATTAGTTTAATTAAAACATACAAATTATTTCTAATATTCTTCTTTATGGTAAAACTCATACAAATTGCATTATATGTTTTGTACAATATCCAGAGAGCAAATCTCAATTCCAACGGTCAAACCATGCATTTATCTTGAAGGAGCTGGTAGAACCACAACAAGTATAGAAAATAGTACACACGAAAATGCTACTTTCCTTTCCAAAGCAGATCATACAGTTGCAAAGGGATTTACTTTCACGGTAGATTATTTATGTTAAAAATGATATTTATTTGTGACATAATTATTATTTTAAGTCACATAAAATTAATTTGTCTTTTGTACTCTTTGTTAATAGAATACATACAACAGACCAGTGTTATTAGAGGTCAAAAATATCACACAAACCAAAGTTGCTCGAATCGATGCAGATAAATGTACTTTCTTTGATTGTGGATTTTTTGGGGTACAAGACACCTTAAATGATGATTCTGGTCGTCATTATTACCATAATTGTTACATCCAAGGTGGAGTCGATTTTATATATGAGATTGGTCAATCTATCTTTAAGGTACAATTGAAATAAATTTTATTTCATATTCCTCTTATATACAAGGCTAAAAATTAATATGTTTTGTGAATATGCAGGCTAGTACAATATTTTTTTGTTTCAATGGGAAAATATGGTCTCCAAAAAGATGGAGTTATTACAGCACAAGAAAGGGGATCACCAGATGATACAAGTGGGTTTGTGTTTAAAAATTGTTACATAAGTGGAACAAGAGGAAAGACTCAACTTGGAAGGGCTATGAATACATATGCAAGAGTTATTATAGCTGATTCATATTTAATAGATGTGGTTAGACCCGAGGGTTGGAGTCCTCAATCCTATGTTGATCATGAGTAAGATATTATTACATGTTTATTTTATCACCTAATCATCAATTTTATCTATAAGATATAAGAATATTGGACATTTTGGTATTTTCTAATTAACAAAATTTTAATATAATTTTTGAAATTGAAACCTCTTTATTACAATAGGATTTCAACACAATTTTACTAACTAAATTTTCTGAATTAGAGTCCATTTTATATAGCTTATTTTTTAAAATAATTAATTTAAAAGATAAATTAAAATTTGATTTTAGGAGTTTTCATCCATATATGTTACAATTTTTGAAAAAAAACACTCATAATTTGAAAATAATCTAAAAGTTACTTTTAATGAGAAGCTATTTCGAGTAGTTTCTCATAATTTTTTTTTATAATAATTAATTTTTTTTTAAAAAAATAATTTTAGTAAAACAACAAATAATAACTACTACTTTTTGAAAAAATACTAATAAAAATTTCTTAATTTTAAAATACGTTATTTTATAACGTCTCGCAACTCAAAATAACAAAAGAAGGAATTTGATTACCGATTTTTTATTTCCTAAAATATTTTACAATTTTATTACTTTCTCTAACCTTCATAGTTTTAGAAACTAAATTAAAATTGTAATTCTATGATCTATATTTGATTTTTTAGAACATACTTGGAAGTTGCAAGTAATCACGGAAGAATTAGTAAAAAAAAAAGGTGACCACTTAATGATATGATAAAAAAAAATTAATTAATTACAGAGTAAGCATTACTTTTGTGGAGGAGCGATGTAGAGGACCTGGAGCAAACAAATCAAATCGTGTACCATGGATGAAGTACTTGAGTGGACCTCAACTTGAGCAATTCCTAAATATCTCTTTTATTGATGAAGAAGGGTGGTTAGCCAATTTGGAAACAACCATATTTGAACATTGAAACATTTTTCTCTTTATATTTGATTGTCAAGGCAATGTACCTTCTCTCCCAAATTATATGTCATTTTTATCTTTATTAGAATAAGAATGACATACAATTTAGAGGGGAGGAAGTAGTTTTTATTACTTGATTTAAATATATTATTATTTTTTTATTTGTGAGTTTTCACGATCCGCGACTGTGTGACTAATTTATTTAAAATTAATATTATTTCTCTATATCACATAAAAATAATAATATATCAATTTATATAAATCATAAATATGTTTGGAAAATTAAAAATATAGCATATAATCTCATTTAAATATTAGGAGTTTAATTTTACCCAATTATGATAAAAAAAATTTTCTTCCTTGTATATGGCACTAGCTAACAAACAAATAGAGAGGGGGACCACTGATCCAAGGAATTTACCACAAAGACCACCGATCCTTAGAAGACTTAACAAACTCAAGTGCCATATCCTTCATTGGAGCACTAAGTAACACCAAATCCACTATAGAGATAGACTAGAAAGCACCTATCTTGCACTCTTGTTGCACCTTAATGAATTCTCTTGAATTTATGGTTGTACAAAATATATGTTTAGTTCAACAATATTGAAAAATTGAATTATATTACACACAAAAAAAATTAAATCAATTAAATGGTTCGTGAATTAAACTATATATTTTAAACAATTCAGTTAATCAAACTTAATTCAAAAAATAGTCTAAAACTGTTAACTTTTAAAATAGGGGGATCAATTTAGTAAATCAGTAAAAATATGGAGACTAAAACTGCAACTAAGCCTAGATTAATTAAGAGAACGGTGAAAAAAACATTTTTCCTTCTCTATAAATGAAATACATGACCATCATCATTATCATCTTACTATCACTTTATTTAATTTTTCTAACACATCTCTCACTCCAAATCCAAATCTTCTCATTCATTTTTGAGCAACTTAATCACAAATTCTCCAACTACAAAGTTGTTTCACTACTTGAGGATTGTGAAGTGCTAAGGATTACTAGTTGAGGTAGCCATTTCTTCCATCTTTTCTCTCAAACCCGTAATCATGCATATATAGAAGGGAAAAATGATTTTTATTTTTATTTTTTTTTTATATTGTAAGCTTTGATCTTGTCTTTTATTTATTTATTTATTTATTTATTTTATCACTACTATGATTGCTATTAGTGGTTAACAAGTTAAAGAAAACATTTTCAACTCTTTTTCTTTCAAAAATCAAAAACCCTAACGAAGAGAGTAAAATGAAAATGTGTTTTTGTTTTTGTTTTGGTGCTTTGTTAATATTGAAATTAGATGTGTTAGTAACTTGAATAACAAAAAATGAAACCAACACCCCCAAAATTTAGTAAGACCAAACGTGGTGTGTCATAATATGAAGTTTTTATTTTTGTATGTGCTTGAGTAACGTAATGAATTGTTTTCAAATAAATTAGTTTTAACTGACAAAATAAATTTTATTAGTGTGGTTTAAGTTAGTAAAGTTATGAGACTTTTGCAAGTATTATTGGTTATTATTTTTTTTTTTTTTATATTTAAAATGACAACGAGATGTTAAGGTTTGAAGTTGAAAGTTTTAATTTTTAAAATAAATATGTCAACTTTATGCTAAAATTGGAGGTTGAAGAAGTATTTAGGTGTTTTAAAAAACAATATTTGATTATAATTTTGGATTTTCATACGCGGCTTTATTAGGAATGAAGATTTTAGTTGAGACTTAAAAGAAAATTGTGAATTTGTGAAATATTTTATGTTGATGAGAAAATGTGGTTTTTATGTGAAAGTTTATATATAAAATATAGTTGATAAAGATTAAGATTTCAAAAATGTCAAATTGGAAAAATCATGATTTTAAATAATTAAAATATTTGAACTCTTAGTATTTGAGTTTTTTGAAGAAGATTTCTTGATACAAGTCTTCTACTAGTTTTTTTAAATATTATAGTGTTGAAATTTGTTAAGCTGATGGATGATTTGATCGAAATTTCAAACTGTGTGAGTATGTTTGTTTTTGATTGATTTTGTAAAGAAAATATTTTGTTATAAGTTGTTAAAAGATAAATATTTGAGTAGAACTTCAATAAGTTTGAAAGAAAAAAAAATTCAAGATTTTCAAAGTGTGGCATATATGTTTTGAAATTCAGTTTCGTCAAAATACTTAAATTAAAGTCTTTTTAAAGTTAGGAGAACTAAGAAAAAGTGAAACCCTGGTTTATTTGGATAATGGTTGAACCTAGGGTTGATTTGTGGGTTGTTTTATAAACTTTTATTGAATAAGTTAATTGATTGGTTTAAGGTACAATAAAATTGAGAGGTGTCGTTGGAATCATCGGATAGGTTATGTTGACATAGCGTAAGTTGCTTGTGTAATAAAGCACCATCGAGGTAAGGACACTTTCTAAATATTCTTTATGTTAGCGTTGAATAAATATGCACACGAATATTTATGTATTTGATATGATTATGTATTCATAACTGATAATATATGTGTTATGAATTTTATTGATGAGAATATGTCTTGACTATGCTATATGAAAAAGTATTAAAATTTATTGGTGTTTAATGAGTATTAAAAGGGAAATCTTTTAATAGTTGCATTTACATAATGATAATTGTAAAATAGTTAGAGTATGCTTATGCATTTCATAGTTAGTGGTGATCGTGATGGGCAACGGGGTCAATGGTGATTGTGAATCTTTGATGGGTCATGCAGTGGTTCAATGAGTTGATTGGTCCACCTTATCCTTACGAGGATTTTAGAGTTATGTAGGTATGTGATCGACTACACTCTAATAAATCATGTTGATTTATAATAGATGGCACATCGGTAATTAGTATTGGTATGTGAGAGACGATACATTTATGATTTACGTCCCTCAATGAGGATGGGGAAGTTCCAGAATCATGTGCACTAACATATAATGATTGCATTAAAGTGCTTTGTCACATGAGTCATATTTCTTATATGGTGATATTTATATGCATGCATGTTTATCACTTAAAACCATGTCATGTTAATTTATCGTGCTTTATATTATTTTTGTATATATATTGTTTTTAGATCGTTATCTTGTACTATTATTGTGGAATGGACTTACGCTCCAAATTCTTAGAGTTTTGAGTTGTGCGAGAATTACAACAACATCAAAGATGTGACAAAACGACTTTTGGATTGACAATCGAAAGAAGTGAGCAAATCAAAGTCCGCCACAACCTTTGGTATGAGACTTAAGGTTTAGCTTTTCTTGCTTATTTCAATCAAGGTTGACAAAGTTTTACTTGTCTATATGTTCACCAATATCGTTGCTATATATTGAATTGGGGTGCTATTTATTATATGCTTTTATGTCACATTCAGGTTAGTTTGAAAAACTTGGAAGAGTATTTTCAATGTTGTGTTCTAGGATTGTTAAATGGGAGTTCAATTTGGATGAATTTTGGTTCTCATTTGTTTTTTTATTTTTATTTTTTTTATTTTCAAATTTTGTTTTTTATAGTGTCAAGATTTAATTGTAAAAGATAGGAGTGATCCATGATAGTGCTTCGTTGGTATGTTGTTTTTCTTCTAAACTTGCATCATGTTAAAGGACTACTTTTTCCTTCTCTTATCATTGATTGGACTTTGCAATTTACATCAACCATAGGTAATTACATAAAATAAAATTTTTGTGCTCTTAAATTAAACTGTTCGTCTTATGTATTTGATTGATTCCAATCCTTCAAACTCCAAGTTTTTATTTTTCACTCTCTTACATTTTTTAGGAAAATCAAATACTTGAGATTTGACATATAATTTTGCCTATTGCATATGGAAAACAAGTGAATGATAGCTTTATTACTTTTACTATGATAGTAAAAATTAGTGAGTACAACCGCTTGTAGTATATTGTGTTATGTATGTTGTTAATCTCGATGAATTAACATTTACATAACATTGAACAAAGAATTTAAACTATCATAGTGTTTGCACGCACTACATTTCCTAATTTTATTTGATGTCTATTTGTCATCTTAAAACTTGATTTGTATTCTATTTAATTTCCTATTAAATGGTGTCCAAGGTGAACTATTAATGTTATTTGGTTATGTTGTTTTGATCATATTATTGTTGTCACCTTTTGAGCTCTGGTGCTTAGATCGGGTGATTGATTTACAAACTGTACAATGACTTTGATTGACACATGTTTGTAATAGCTAGTGTAAATTAATATTTGTTTTAATTAAAAATTTATTTTAGCCAAAGTTAAAATGTGACTAAAAAATAAAATTTAAATTATTTTAAATAAGTATTAGGGACGGTTACAGTGTAGCTAAATCACAACTAAATTGTGGCTAGCAAAATGTTACCATGGGACATTAAGGTGTGACTAAGTGTCTAATAAATGTGATGTATTTTCTTTATATGGTTAAGGAAGTCGTGACAAACTTTGTTTAGTTACGGTCAAAGAGTTTGTTTGCCACAATTTCGACTTTAACTAATCACCATTTTTTTTTAGTGATTAAAGTTGTTTCTTGTCTATTATTGAATTGACTTAATTCTATTTAAGGTGTTCATTTTCTCTTTAATATGTGACAAATGTTTATGTAAAAATCCCAACAAAAAAATGTTATTGTTCAACCAAAAGAAAAAAAAAACGTTATTTTTATGTATTTTGAGTGATGATATGTTCTTTTATGAATAAAATACTTATATTAAATTCAATTCTTATTTTTAATTTTAAAACGCTAAAAAATATATATTAGATTACAAAATAATTATAATCTTAAAAATATAATTTAAAATATTTATTTTCTTTAAAACATCAAATTGAGATAGCCTCGACAATATACTAAGTCTTCGCCCTTAGCCATTATTAGTTTTCATGGTTTGGACAAAAAAAAACTAGTGGACACAAAGAATGTAGAAGAGATGGAGGGACGATGAAAATAAAAAATAGAAAATGAATAGTGGTGCTGGAAAGTGGTTACAATAAAAAAAAAAGGTGGTGTTGATCTGTCGCCATTTTCCCTCTCTAGAAACTTAAGATATGATAAAGATATTATTATTATTACATCTATAAAAATAGTATTGCTGTAATGACTACTTATGAAAAGTGGTTTAAATTAATATGTGTTAGTGGTGGAGTGGAAAAATTGTAAGTGTCACTTTCACCCCTCTTTTAATAGGTAGGACAATAAAATTGAAGGTCTATTTCCCTTTCTTATCCGATACAATTTTTGTATTATTAAAACTTGCATTTCTTATACTATTTGATAACAATTGTGTTTATAAATAGTTGATATTTTAAAAATTATAATTATATTTTAATAATTAAATTAATGATGTCCAAGTAAGAGAATTGTAGATTTTTATGCATTATTTTAATTAATTAAATAAAATATAAATAATTAAATTAATTATTGTATTGTTTGATGCACTATATTATATAATATCTTGAATATTTTGTATGAAACATAATTATATAATATCTTAGAAAGTCTCTATCCTCACTTGACGAATACAAGACAAATATAAGTGACCATTCTATTTAATCAAATTACCCCTAGCCACCAAATTATCAGTAACAGAGCAGTAATCTTGTCACATTCTTCTCAAATACAACTATGGTTCAATGGTACTATGTCATTTTTGTATTTTTTTCTCTCAATTTATATACTAAGATTTTATTTATGAATACAACTATGGTTCTAAGGTACTCTATCTTTTTTGTATTCTTCTCTCAATTTATATACTAATATTTTATCTATGACGTCTACTCTAAAAAATTCCAAGACAATTTAGCTTAAGGATATTTTAAAAATTGTTGTAGATTTTCCTCTTAACTTTTCAATTCGACTAAGACACCTTAATTAAATACTTGTAAGTCAGTCAAAGTTATGGTCAAAATAGTACAAATGTGCAAGCTGTCGAATAGTCCTAAAAGAATTAAGATGAATTCTTAACTTAGTTTTTATTAAGGATGTCATCTAATCAATTATCAGCACTAAAATTGCATATTTGATCGATGTTTTGAGTTTTAAATCATTCTCAAATATTCCCTACCAGCTGACATTTTTTTTTCTGCATAACTATTTCAATCTAATTAAACCAAAGCTCCTATTAAAACACTTTTTAGAGTTTTTTTTTTTTTTTTTTATCATTCAATTTGGAAATCTAGAGGTTGCCTCCAACCTTCGGAGCTTTGATACCTGCCCACATAAATCAAAAGAGTCAAACTATACAAAGCACGAGTTCAACTTATTTATATATCGAGCTCAATTTTTAACTTAAATTCGGCTCATTGTCTTGAACTATTTTTGAATTGGTTTGGTTCATTGTCAACCAGAAATGGATCCAAAAGTTCAATAACCCAAAGGCCACATTTTTGTTATAATATTTGTATAGCCATGTTTTTAGTAAATTGTCTATTGATTTTGTCCATGATTTATCTCTTCCGAGTAATCTGTTTGGCCAAACATTAATGGAACTCTTCAAATCATATTTTTTAGTCTAGAAAATTGTATCCTAAATATTCTTTAAATGAATCAAATGTAGTTTTTTGTTTGTTTGTCATAAATATCTTTCACCAGAGGTAATTATATTTAAGGTGCATTATACATTCAATGTGGAAATATATCTTATTAAAATTTAAATTTGAAATCACGTTATAGAAATATAATCTCTTTCACTAAACTCAATATTCTTTGGTAGGATCAAAATATAGATTTACTCGGATCAATGTTGTTGGGTGGGCTCACTCCCCAAGTGAAACCCACCAATTTTACTATTATTATTATTAGTATTAAAATAAAAAAATAAAAAAAAAAGGTTTTAATGGGCTTGATCCACTTGAAGGTAATAAAAGGGATTTAGAAATCTCTAAGAGAGATACACAAAAAAAAAAAAACATAACACAGAAAAACAACGGAAGACGAACGGTTGTCAGAGAAGAAAAATAAGGGTTTGGTTCCAGTAGTGGTAACAGGTGTGTAGCAAACTTGCTCCGTTTGATCTACAAAATTAGTATGTTATTCCTACCACTGAGTTTGTTATTTTAATATATAATTTGAGTAGTTTTATCTTCTCTGAGAGTTACTTTGGCATACCCACTTTAGTGGAAGGTTGTTATAAGGTTGTTATAGAGTTGTTATTGTTGATTGATATTCCTTATTGTTATTAGGAAGACTCTTGGTGTACCCATTAATTATTATAGTGGAAGATTTTACTGGACTAGGTCTCGTGGTTTTTATTCTCTCAATTTGAGGGAAGTTTTCCACGTTAAAATTGTGTTTGTCTCATATTTAATTTTCTGTCAATTATTATTGCTCTTGGAATTGAATTTTCTGTTTGGCCATTTATCTGCACAGGTGGGGGAAAAAATATTCCGCATTATTGAGATAGTTATCGCTAATTATCTCTGGTTTTTTCCCAACAAAGTGGTATCTAGAGCTCGGTTATTTGATTTGTGCATTTAAATGGAGGAGGAAAATAAAGGTCCCAATATGATTAAACTCAACTCTTCTAATTACACACTTTGGAAGACTCTCATGGAAGACATGTTATACAGTAAAGATTTGTATGATCCTATTGAGGGTAACACTGCTAAACCCGCAGATAAATCTGACGCTGACTGGAAGAAGATGAATAGAAAGGCAGTGACGTTGATCAGGCAGTGGTTGGATCTTAGTGTATATCCACATGTTGAAACTGAAATAGATGCTAACAAGATGTGGGAAAAATTAAAAGAGTTGTATGAACGAAAGAATGTGCAAAATAAAGCATTCTTGATTCGGAAGCTGGTGAATATGAAATACAAAGATGGGGATTCAATGGCAGAGCATATGAGTATTTTTCATAATACAGTGAATCAGTTGACAACCGCAGAAATTAAATTAGATGATGAGTTGCAAGCATTGTTATTGTTGAGTTCCTTGCCTGATAATTGGGAAGTCCTTGTTGTGACGTTGACCAATTCAGCTCCAAGTGGAAAGTTGAAAATGTCAACAGTTAAAGAGAGCATGTTGAATGAAGAAGCTCGAAGAAAGGAACGTGGTTTGATTGGTTCTTCCTCAAAGTCAGAAGCACTAGTTACAGAGTCACGGGGGAGAAGTCAATCTAGAAACTTCCATAAACGCGACAACTCTGAAAGTCGTAGCAAGTCAAGAAGCAAGTCAAGGACTAATAAAGAAGTGATATGTTATCATTGTGGCAAAGCGGGTCACATAAAAAGAAATTGCAGACTCCTTAAGAGAGATCAATCAAGGGAAAGAGATGAAGACAAAGAGAAGAAAAATGATAAAGATACAACAGCAGTTGTATCTGTTAATAATGTCTACATTGTTTGTGATGATAATTCCATAAACCTTGCATGTCAGGATTCAACTTGGATTATTGATTCGGGTGCCTCATATCATGTTACTCTTAGGCGTGATTTCTTCTCATCTTACAGTGCTGGTGATTTTGGCATGGTAAAAATGGGAGATGAATGAGTATGTAAAATTATCGGTATAGGAGATGTTTGGGTTGAAACTGGGATTGGTTGCAAGCTTCAATTGAAGAATGTTAGACATGTTCCTGATATTCGTCTCAATTTGATTTCGGTGAAAGCATTGGATATTGATGGTTATCACACTTACTTTGGTGGTGGTGGTATATATAAAATCACCAAAGGGTCCCTAGTGGTTGCAAAGGAGCAAAGTTCCACTTCTCTCTATAGGATGCCTACGAAGCTATGCAAGGAAGAAGTGAATGCAATTGAAGATGCATCTTCTGATTTATGGCATATGCGCCTTGGTCACTTGAGTGAGAAAGGACTCAACATACTTGCGAAGAAAAATTTTCTTCCTGTGAAAGGTACGTCTCTAAAAACTTGCACTCATTGTTTTGCTGGAAAACAACATAGAGTTTCTTTTCATAATATTGGTCCTCATAGGAGACAAAATATTCTTGATTTAGTCCATACTGATGTTTGTATGATGGATAGTAAATCTCTTGGTGGTGCATCATATTTTGTTACTTTTATTGACGATCACTCTAGAAAAGTGTAGGCATTTCCTTTGAAATCTAAAGACCATGTATTTGGAGTCTTCAAGCACTTTCATGCAAGTGTTGAAAGAGAAAAAGGAAGAAAATTAAAATGTGTTCGATCAAATAATGGTGGTGAATACAGAGGTCCATTTGAAGAGTATTGCAGAGAACATGGAATCAGGTTTGAGAAAACAGTTCCAAAGACACCTCAACATAATGGTGTTACAGAGAGAATGAATCGTACGATTAATAACATAATCAGATGTATGCTCTCTCATGCAAAATTATCGAAATCCTTTTGGGGTGAAGCAATGAAAACTGCAGTGGAGTTGATCGATCTTTCTCCTTCTATTCCACTTGATGGTGATGTTCCAAATAGAGTGTGGACAGGGAAAGATATCTCTAACCATCATTTGAGAGTTTTCGGTTGTAGATGTTTTGTTCACGTTCCAAGAGATGAGAGGTCTAAGTTGGATAGTAAATCTAAACAGTGTATATTCGTCGGTTATGGTGATGAAGAATTTGGTTATAGATTGTGGGATCCGGTTGACAAGAAAATTATTAGAAGTCGAGATGTGATATTTCTTGAAGACCAGACTGTTGAAGATTTTGATAAAGCTGAAAAATAGAAACCAAATCTCAGAAGTTACATTGATGTTGTGCCTAAGCCTCCTACAGAAACTCTTGTTGATGGGGGAGATATACAAGTAGATGATGACAATGTAACTGATGATCATGTGCCTCACCATGATGAGCAGGTTCCAGTTGAGCCACCAGTCGAGTTTGATTTGAGAAGATCTACTAGAGAACGTCAACCTTCTCAAAGATATCATCCACATGAGTATGTGATGATCACTGATAGTGGAGAGCCATAGTACTATCAAGAAGCTATTACAAATGGTGATAAAGAAAAGTGGTTGAAGGCCATGCAAGAAGAATCACACATTTGATTTGGTAAAGTTGCCTAATGGTAGAAAAGCACTCAAGAACAAATGGGTATACAAGATAAAGACAGAAGAGAATAATTCTCAACCAAGATACAAAGCAAGATTGGTTGTGAAAGGTTATAATCAGAGAAAAGGTATTGACTTTGATGAAATTTTTTCACCAGTGGTTAAGATGTCCTCTATCCGAGTTGTGCTTGGGTTAGCAGCTAGTTTGAACCTAGAAGTTGAACAACTTGATGTGAAAACTGCATTCCTTCATGGTGATTTGGAGGAAGAGATCTATATGGAGCAACCAGAGGGTTTCGAAGTCAAAGGTAAAGAGCAACTTGTGTGTAAATTGAAGAAAAGCTTGTATGGGCTCAAGCAAGCACCTCGACAATGGTACAAGAAATTTGATTCTTTCATGGAGAAACATGGGTATGGTAAAACTACTTCTGACCATTGTGTGTTTATCAAGAAATTCTCTGATGGTGATTATATTATTCTCTTATTATTTGTGGATGACATGTTGATTGTTGGTCATGATACTAAGAAGATTTAGTCTTTAAAGAAAGATTTGAACAAGTCCTTTGCAATGAAAGACTTGGGTCCTGCAAAGAAAATTCTGGGCATGAGAATTACTCGTGATAGGAAGAATAATAAATTATGGTTGTCTCAACATAATTATATTGAGAAGGTATTAGAGAGGTTTAACATGAGCAATTGCAAACCTGTTAGTACTCCACTTGCTACTCATTTTAAATTGAATTCTGATAAATGTCATACAAGTGAGAAAGACAAAGAAGAGATGAAGAAGGTTCCTTATGCATCCGCAGTTGGTAGTTTGATGTATGCTATGGTATGCACAAGGCCAGATATTGCTCATGCAGTTGGACTTGTTAGTCGGTTTCTCTCTAGTCCTGGTAAAGATCATTGGCAAGCAGTGAAGTGGATTCTCAGATACCTCAGAGGCACTTCCAAAGTGTGTTTATGCTATGGAGGTGGTGAACCTGTGTTGGATGGCTACACAGATGCAGATATGGCAGGTGATCTTAATTCTAAAAAATCTACTGCTGGTTATATGATGACTTTTGCAGGGGGAGCTGTGTCTTGGCAATCAAGATTACAAAAGTGTGTTGCTTTATCTACTACTGAAGCTGAGTACATTGCAGCAACTGAAGCTTCCAAAGAACTCTTGTGGATGAAGAAATTCCTACATGAGTTAGGCCTCAAGCAAGACAAGTTTGTGTTATTCTGTGACAGTCAGAGTGCGATTCATCTCAGCAAGAATCCGACTTTTCATACAAAGTCGAAGCATATTGAAGTGCGATATCATTGGATACGAGATGCATTGGAAATGAAGTCATTTTTAATTGAGAATATTCATACTGATGAGAATGGTTCATATATGATGACAAAGACTCTGCCTGTGTCGAAGATGATATGTTGCAGAAAGAAAGCTGGCATGATTGAGCAATATCTTCCCACTTGAGTCGTGAGGGAGAGATTTGTTGGGTGGGCTCACTCCCCAAGTGGAACCCACCAATTTTACTATTATTATTATTAGTATTAAAATAAAAAGAAAAAGAAAAAAAAAAGTTTTAATGGGCTTGACCCACTTGAAGGTAATAAAAGGGATTTAGAAATCTCTAAGAGAGATACACAAAAAAAACATAACACAGAAAAACAACGGAAGACGAACGGTTGCCAGAGAAGAAAAATAAGGGTTTGGTTCCGGTGGTTGTAACAGGTGTGTAGCAAACTTGCTCCGTTTGATCTACAAAATTAGTATGTTATTCCTACCACTGAATTTGTTATTTTAATATATAATTTGAGTAGTTTTATCTTTTCTGAAGTTACTTTGGCATACCCACTTTAGTGGTAGGTTGTTATAAGGTTGTTATAGAGTTGTTATTGTTGATTGATATTCCCTGTTATTAGGAAGACTCTTGGTGTACCCATTAATTATTATAGTGGAAGATTTTACTGGAGTAGGTCTCGTGATTTTTATTCTCTCAGTGAAGTTTTCCACGTTAAAATTGTGTTTGTCTCATATTTAATTTTCTGCCAATTATTATTGCTCTTGGAATTGCATTTTCTGTTTGACCATTTATCTACACAAAAGAAAAAATTATTCCGCATTATTGAGATAGTTATCGCTATTTATTTCTGGTTTTTCCCAACAAATGCAATGTTGATTTTTTGTAATTTATTTTAATACTAAATAGTTATTATTAAACTACATAATCTAAAAATTAAAACTAAAACGAGAAAAATTTTACATTATTATTTTTTCTTCTTAATCCCAAAATTCAAATTAACATTTTATCAAATAAAATAAAATACAGAATAAAAAACACTAATCGTTTATTTTATATTTGCATATGATACATAGGTAATTCGGGCTTAGTTGTTTATTTCACGATGTCTTTACTTTTTACTTTGTTTTGGTGGGCCGCCACATAATTCGCCAAATAAAATTAAATGTAACAACTATGTAATAAAGTTGACGTACAAGAGACAAACATTTGGATTTTTTACCCATATATCCCATTTTTCAAAAATCTTAACTAATAATAATAACTAATAATTAATAATAATAATTAATAATAATATAAATAATAATTAATAATTAATAATAATAATTAATAATAATAATAATAATTATTATTATTATTATTATTTAAAAATTACTTAAAATATATAACAATATTTAAAAAAAAAGTTAAAATTCTTTTGGGAGGTCGCATTCCCGCCGAGCGACCTCCTACTAAGGGGAAAAAAAGTTGCTCTTTGAGGTATCGCTCTCCCAGTGAGAGTTTTTCGATTTCCCCTAAAAAGTAAGGCAATTTGGTAACAGTATTTGAAAGTGGAGCATTTTAGTTAAGTTTTTTGAAAAGTGGGATATATGGGTAAAAAATCCAAACATTTTTCAGATTGTGTAACTGACTCTCAAATACTAAATTTGGTTTTAGAAACTATTTTTATTTTAAGAATTCTGTTTCTTTTTCTTTTTTTTACTGAAATCAATTGTTTTCAAATTATTTGTTTCTCTCCAATTCTTTTTATGATAGGTTTTTTTTAACGTGTGGAATATTGAACAGTTTAAGCTTGTAATAAATGTATCACTTTGTTTGACATAAACTGTCTCATAAATTAGTCCTTCAAACAAAATATCTCTCCTAGAAACTATTCTATTTACAGTATATCGTAGAAAACTAAGAAATAAGAAGACTAAAAAGTCAACTTCTAAATACAACTTTTATTGTTAATGTGAAGAAAAAAAATCAAAAACATTTTGCTAATATCTAACAAAAATACAAAGCTAACATAACAGAAATAAGAAAAACTACTTCAAGTTTTCTATTTAAAGAAAATCGATCAATTGGTTTGAATTATTCAAATAATAAATAATTAATTAATGAGTTCAGTTACAAGAATTATAATCATATATGTCATGAATAGAATTGTATAAGTGTGTGAGGTCATTATTAAATTATATTCATTTTTTTAGTAATGATATTATTTTTTTTAGTTATGATATTCATAACTTAATGAGCTTAATCAATTATTTTAGCTATAGTAAAAAAATAATTATCTTAGCTTTACTTTTAATCATTAGTATTCCAATTTTGATCAATTTACAGAAAGATTGAGGCATTTTTTTTAGAGTGTGTATTTTACCTTTTTCAAATATTTGTCTTTTTTAGTTTATAAAATTCAACTATCCGTCTTTAAAAATTAGAAGATTAGTTTAGTTTTATTCTTTCTTAGTGTGTCACAAGATTCGGTAAATAAAATAGTTAATAAGAGAGAGAAAAATAATTAATTTATCTAAGGCTAATTAATGGGGATGGTATAATATGGTGCAACATCAATATATACCAGCAACATCAATATGCTTAGATAAGGTTTTAAGAATGTTTTGAGTTTGCACTTTGCACCACCATTTACACATTGAATAGGAGAAAAAATGCAGTTCCTACAACCATTTTATGTCGTTTTAATTTATCTGGTGCTTTGTTTTTATATTTGCAAATCTTATGATTGTAGCAATAATTTCAAGACCATAACTGTTAGTCAATCAATCACGTCAAATTTTCAAACAATTCAAAGTGCAATTGACTCTATTCCTTCGGGAAATTCTCAATGAATTCACATCAAAATTTCTCCTAGAGTTTATAGGTATATTTCTTCTTTACAATTATATGTAACATACATTTTTATTTTTATTACATAGTTATTTAATTATTTTTTAAAAAGCAAAATATTTTTAAAATGTAACACACACAAGACTATCAAATAACCTAGTATTGGTTAATGAGCTTTATCCAAAGTCAAATTGTTTGTGTAGTACCCAAGTTTGATCCATAATCCATGTGAATAATTATTAACACAGCTTAATTTACATTTCGACCAAACTTTAAATTAAAACCCATTTCCCTTGAAAAATCGGAGGACTAATGCAAAATATATAGGAAATAATTTCGATTTTAAAAAGATACGCTTTTGAAAAAAAAATGAATAAAGATTAATTTAACTAAAAAGTAATAACTTCTAATATTCTTCATCTTGATTTAATTGATTGATACAAATTGCATATTGTGTTTTGTACAATGTCTAGAGAGCTAGTCTTAATACGCACGGAAAAATCATGCATTTATCTTGAAGGAGCTGGTAGAACCTTAACAAGTATAGAATGGAGTACACATATCAATATTATCTTCCGATCAAAAGCAAATTACACGGTTGCAAAGGACATTACTTTCACGGTAGATTATTATGTATTTATGTCTAAATAATTTTATTTTATTTGTGGCATAATTATTATTGTATATATTATACATAACATTAATTCATTTTTTGTGCTATATATGTTAATAGAATACATACAACAATCCAGTATTATTAAATGTGAATAACATCACGCAAGCCAAAGCTGCTCGAATAAGTGGAGATAAATGTGCTTTCTTTGATTGTGGTTTTCTAGGGGTACAAGACACCTTAAATGATGATTCTGGTCGTCATTACTACCATAATTGTTACATTCAATGTGGAGGCGATTTCATATATGGGAATGGTCGGTCTATCTTTGAGGTAACATTAAAATTAAATTTATTTCATACCTTTGACATGAAGATATGATCAAAATGATAAATATTACTATGAATTTTTTAATTTTTTTTTCTATAAATAAAACTAATATAAGAAAAACATATGTGTCTTGCCGCATCATCATTTTTTAATAAAAAATGAAGGAAAAAAAAAGATTAATTTGTGTACATTTTAAAAGATAAACAATTGAATTTAAAAAAATAAAATAAATGAGTAAAATATTATTACTAAATAAAATAAAGGATAAAAAACTTAATATCGTCTATCTATCATTAACACTTTAAATAAAAAATGTGTTTAATATCATATTTGAATTTGTTACACTCAACAATACATGCATTTATGCATTCAAAATGTGGATGTCACGTGAATTGAGATCAAATAATTTTAAATTCTATATTCTAATTTTTTTTCATTAAAATTAAAATCTCCATTGAAATATGGATCGTGCAATTATCTTCTCCATTGACGTGTTGACTACATAAATATAAATATGTAGAATTGTTGACAACAACAAATCCTAATCTATTAACATATATTGATATTTAACACTAATCAAATGAAGTTAAACAAGTTTTTATATTTAATAAGTTATATTTTATTAAATTATTAACAATGCAAACATGTTAATTTCAGTATTGTTTTTGTTGTCCCATTTCTATTTTATTAAAACTAATCAATCACAAGTAGTAATTAACGTGTTTGTGAATATGCAGGCAAGTACAATATTTTTTTCAATGGGAAAAAATGGTCCAAAAATGGATGGGGTTATTACAGCACAACAAAGAGATTCACCGAATGATAGAAGTGGATTTGTGTTTAAAAATTGTAACATAAGTGGAACAAGAGGAAAGACTCAACTTGGGAGGTCTTTGAATGCATATGCAAGAGTCATCATTGTTGATTCATACCTTTCGGATGTGATTAGACCTCAGGGTTGGAGTTCTGTAACCTTTGTTGGTCATGAGTAAGATATTATTGAACGTTTTATTTTAAGAATGTCGGATGCACATTTTAGTAATTATCAAATTAGTCAAAAAAATGACCATTTAACAATATGGTAAATGCAATTTAATTAATTGCAGAGATACCCTTACTTTTGTGGAGGAAGGATGTAGAGGGCCTGGAGCAAAGAAATCAGAGCGTGTGAAATGGATGAAGCACCTAGGTGGACCTCAACTTGAACAATTCTTAAATATCTCTTTTATTGATGAAGAAGGATGGATGGCCAAATTGCCAACTAAGATATGAACAAAAATGTTTACTCTTTATTTTTTATAGTCTATGCAATGTATTATTTATTACTTGGTTTAAATTACTGCACCTTACCTTAGCCTATGATAGATTCAGATTAGATCATGTCAGATTTTTTTTTTTTTTTATAAATTAAAAGCTTTTTAATTAAAAAATCATGTTAAGAACAATAAAAAAATAAATAAATCTATTAGACGATCTATTTAATTAAATATAAATACATTTTTTAATACTATAATATTAAGTTGTGTATTTATTAAATTATAAATTTTTTAACATTTTTATAATTTAAATATATTGATTTACATAAATGTTTGACATATTTAAAGATATTATTGTAAAATAAAATTAAAATATGTTGTAGTATAATATTATATATTTTAAAATATTGTCTTAGATATTAAAATACAATGTCAACTTGTTTGTTTGTTTAGAAAAGCATAGTGGTTAGTATGGTGTTGAATTTCATAATTCAGACCTTGTTATGGTTAGAAAAATGTGATTTCATACTTTAGTAATAAACATTTGACAATTAATAGGTCACACTTGCACTTATCATTTTTATCGTAGATTATACTTAGATTTTGCAAAACCTAATTCTACCTGATTTATTTTTATTTATTTTTGTTGAGTGAGAGTAATAATAAAATAATGGTGAAGGAAACTATTCAAATAATTAAAGTGCATAAAAGAAATCATGAAAAAATAAGTAGTCAAGACAAGAGAATTGATGAGCTTGATTGCATTCGACTTTTTAGAGGCTATAATGAGAAGGATTGAAAACAAAATAGCAACCCCATCGCCATTGGCATTCTCAAAACCACTCGCTTATATTTGGGAAGAGAAAAATAAATAAAAAGACATAACTTTGAAGGGACTTATAGAAGGGGAAAAAAAAGGGATATAAACAAAAGAGAAAGGATCAAAGCAATTATAAATCATTACATAATCCATTATAAGTAAAGATTTATAAGCCTTTTCTAGTTCATGATTTATAAGCCTTTCGAAAAATATCTAATAAGAATAAGAGAATACTCATTATTTATATCATATTCCACTAATATTGAAATAAAAAATTAACTATTTCTTTTAAGTGGTAATGTGTTATTTAAATAACTTTTAAATATAATATGATTGTATGGTGTAGATTGCAGCGAAACTATTATATGTGACTTTTTAAAAATTTAATAAATAAATCATTAATATTTTATTTAATAACTATAGAAATTTAGTTTAACAGAATTAATGTTATTTTCAAATTTATTTTTTTCTATATTTTTCAAAAAATAAAATAAGATATTTTAACGGTTATATGATTTCTCATTTTATAACTAATATTTACTACTTTCATTAACTGAATTAAGAAAAATTATTAAATAATTTGTAAAAAAATAAAATATTTTATTTAATTTATATAAAATTTTATCAGTTTTATTAATAAAAATATTAAAATGTGAGATTTTTTTTTTAAATAAAAAAATAAAATTGAGGCCTTTTTATCAAGTAAAAAATGTTATTTTTTAGAGAGACATGAATTGCTCGTTTGACTGTCTTACGACTTGGCCCATATTTATATATATGGATGATCTTTACCTTCACTGCAGCCATAAATTTTGGTTGAAGTTGGAGACACTAAGGCGATCATTTAATTTAGTTGAAGCTCCAACGAATCTAATACGTGTCATTCTTATTGAGAAAATTCTTCATGAATTAACATCCTAGAAAGTTGGGATGAAGGACGAGCAAGGTCGTTAAGGAATAAAATAAGGGAAAAGAAGTGGAAAAATTATCCTGATATAGTATCCAATTATTCAATTTGCATTTTTGAAAAGAAAGTAAAATTATCAAATTTGAAATTTAATCTAATATGGATCATTATTAATATTAATAGAGAGAACTAATCACTCTATTTATATTAATCTTGCACTTTTTTTTTTTATGTTTTTAATTATTATATGACCATGTATATTCTATTTATATGTTTTATAAATATAATCTTATGTTATATTTGAGAGTCTAAAATTTGTTATATATATAAAGACTTTGGTTTAATTTATTTATAATTCAAAATTTTATAAAGCGTTAATCCGATAGTAAATAAACACTATCAATTGCATTGATATACTATCATTTATTTTGATATCAAAAATCATACCTACATAATATTTGTTTAACTTGTTTAACGATACATAACTCTGTTTTCTTTTTTTTTTTCTTTAAAAAAAATAAATAATAATAATAATATATTTGCCTATATTAACATAATTATATATATATATATATATATATATATATATATATATATAAATGTGTACAGAATCAAATATATTTGTGGATGATAGTATAAATAGTAAGAATTTTTTTATTTATTACTAGGAAAATAATTAATTTGTATTTGGTTATTGTGTTGTTTTATCACTTCAACGGATTAATAGAGACGGTGGTTGTCGAAGACGCGACACATTAAATAAACAGATCCACTTTATTGAAAAAAATCTTCAATCGAGGTAAGAGGTGAGACAAGGTTCGATATTATGAATATAATATAAAACACATAAAAAAAGAATATAATATAATAATTTTTATAGTACATTCCTTTTTTTTTTTTTTAGATTTACATACCATAATGTAATATTTCCTTCTAAAACATAGAATAATTTGAATATTTTTAAACAATGTAAAATAAGGTATATGTTATTTTCAAACGTAGAGTTTTATTAAAGTACTGATTTAATTCCTTTTGACTCATTTGTATAGTATTTTAAAATTGAAAGTCATAAATACAAATGTATGCAATTCAATTTTAGGGACTCTTAATTTTATAATTAGAATCTTTCAAATAAAAAAATGTTTATGTCTTGGAGATTTGATTTTCTTCTCTAACAGTATCTGGACAAATATTCTCAACATGACAAATATGAATATGTCATTAAAAATTATATTCAAATACAACCATATTCTAGTATGACTACATTATTACTATAATGTGACATTTTGTAGAGGTACATTGGAGGAGGAGGAAATGTACTAAGAGACTACGATTAAACTATTTTAAAAACTATTTTCTTTATTCTTTTTCTTAATAATACTTACAATTATCATTCCCTCTGTATATCATTGATATATTCTAACATACTGAACAATGACCAACCTTAACGGATCTATCTAGATTATTTTAGAAATTAGTGATTTATCATCTAAAATTTCTAATGAAATTTGGGATAAGTGTTTAGCATTGAGCCATCACGAAACAATGTCGCACTAGACAATAAAATTATAGAAAAATACGTAGAAAAAAAACTAAAACTCCACAAAAACTAGTTATTTAGATCAGTTAAACAACGAATGTTGTTGAATGTTCTTATCTTTATTCCTTAGGTTAAAGAAGCTTTAATCCTAATTAAATCTCTAATTACTTCTAATGGAACCCTAGCATCAAACCCTTGGATCTCAGCTTACTTTTTCTAAAAAAATGGCCAAACACATATAATATTAGTAAAATTGCATTTTAAAGTTGTACAAGCATTGCATATGAGCTTAAGCAATGTTGAGCGTGCCCTACAAATTGGATATTGGTACGTGCAATCGAAGCAAAAAGTTGTGGATGCATAACATTTGATTTTTGACGTATATTTTATTTTTCATTGCTTGTGAGTTTAAATTTGGTTTCGATATCTTTATAAAAGTCCTAGATACGATTAAAATACTACATGAAAGTTATATCGTTCGTTCCAACTTCCAAAAAATTGACTTTCTAATTGTGACACCTAAAGTGTAATGAGTGAAATGGTTTAAGGATCTCCTACTGTCCCCACAAACAAACACATATTTTTTCCATATGCTTTGTCCTCACTCACATGCATTTTAGGAAACTTCTCATAAGATCAACCGTCCAAAAAATCCATTAGAAACTTCTCATAGTTTGGTATATAAATTTGAAAATGGATTATTTGTGTAATTTTTTTTGAAAAAAGAGTTATTTAAAAAAAAACCTCTAAGTCAACCACGCATAACTCTGAAGTTCTATGTTTTAAGCTCCCAAAAAGAAGATGTATTTTGTTGGTATATATAGTGCCAAATAATCACTATAAACCTTCTTTCAACCGTAAAGTTTCATATCTACACAGCTTTGGAACCCCTCTCATTATGATGTGATTTGGTTCATACATTTGTCCCTTTGTCAAACAAGCATCCCAAGAGGCGTCCATTGTAAGGTTTCATACAACACCTCTTCTTAGCACACTGACTTGTATAGATAAAAATAATTTCATCAAAGTTGAACAAACTTAGAGTAAACAACCGCTATTACAAGATCTCCATCTTGTTTTTGAACTACCATATAACACTTTTATATGATGGTCCTCTCCTCATAGATTTTTACTTTTTCTATCCGTTATCTTCTTAGGCTAATAGCTTCAAAGGTAAGATTATTCTTAAGCTAAACCGCACTTGATTCAACTACGTAACTATGATCATTCACATACTTTTTGAGTTGATATATATATATATGCATGAAACACATTATGCTAATGTTTTCCAATATTTTGTACGGTCTAATATACTTTGCCACACTCTTTTTAATTCCATGCTACAAAAACATCTCCACTAAATCTTGGTAGAATCAGGATGAATTACGGGGCAGATGTTATTAAGAATAATTTTGTTGTTTATGAGGAAGCAACAATGTCAGAACAACTAGTTAACTTAAACAAATCTAATGTTTATTTCATTATAAATATCACGATCCTAATACAATCTCTAGAAAATTTAGAAAATGATGAATTCTTTTCGGTGGAGTTATTCTCTAGAAAGCAATAAATATATTCATTGGTTGTGTTGGGATAAACTAACATACATAATGTATGTAACGTACACCTCATTTTTCAGAAATTTGATTCATAATCAATTTAACAAAAATATAATAGACACAGTATGTGACAAATTTCACGTACAAGGTGCTAACATTTTTCCCATGTATAGTCAATTCTCAAATACTAAAGTTGGATTGGAAAATTGTTATCATTTCAAGCGTTTTTCATTGTTTGACCTAAATCAATAAACATGAAAAAAAATTAATGGGTATATACTGTCAATATAAATAGTTTAATACTGACCGACAATACAAATCGTTTGATTGATTGGTTAATTTATGATGACAATTAAAATTATTAAAATTGTGTGTGATATCAATGGTTCTTATAACGTGTGAGTATAAAATTGGTTTTTATTCTTATAGTGCATAGTCTTTCTTTCTTATAGATAAAACTTCATAAGACATATTTTTAGTATTATTATTAAATTATTAACATGGAATTCATCAAATCACCAAAAGCTATATCAATTACAATTAATTAAGGAACAAGATGTCAAAAAATATCTATAAGGAATAAAATACTTTCGACAACAAAATTTTCAATAAAAACCAAAATCATAAAGAATTTGCAAATCAAATAACTTGACATTTACAACTTATCCAAATAAAATTCTTTTGTAATACAATGTAAAATCAGAAAGAAATTTGTATCAAATAAATTTTTAGATCACTAATCCGGATCTTATGCTATATATATACGAGCAATAGTTATATGCTTCTATAAGGTTTTAAGAGTGTGTAGAGTTTGCACCACCATTTACATACTGAATAGGAGGAAAAAAAATGAAGTCTCTAGAACCCTTTTATTTGATTTTAATATTTCTACTCATTGCTTTTTATGTTTGTGAATCCAATGATTGTAGCATTCCTGTCAAGACCATACATGTTAGTCAATCAGGCACACCAGATTATAAAACAATTCAAAGTGCTATTGATTCTATTCCTATAGGAAACTCTCAATGGATTCACATCAGAATTTCCTCCGGTGTTTATAGGTATATTTCTACTTCAACTAGCTAGAATTATATATAACATTTTTATTATATAGTGAATTTTAAATATTTAGACTCATTTCCTACGAGAATTTGGAGGATCAATGCAAAATATGAGTGATTTGTTAAAAAATAAATGTATTAAATATTAGTTTAATTAAAACATAAAAATTATTTCTAATATTCTTCTTTATAGTAAAACTCATACAAATTGCATTATATGTTTTGTACAATATCCAGAGAGCAAATCTCAATTCCAACGGGAAAACCATGCATTTATCTTGAAGGAGCTGGTAGAACCACAACAAGTATAGAAAGTAGTACACATGAAAATGCTACTTTCCTTTCCAAAGCAGATAATACAGTTGCAAAGGGACTTACTTTCACGGTAGATTATTTATGTTAAAAATTATATTTATTTGTGGCATAATTATTATTGTATGTCTCATAAAATTAATTTTTATTTTTTGTACTCTATCTTAATAGAATACATACAACAACCCAGTGTTATTAAAGGTCAAAAATATCACACAAGCCAAAGCTGCTCGAATCGATGCAGATAAATGTGCTTTCTTTGATTGTGGTTTTCTAGGGGTACAAGACACCTTAAATGATGATTATGGTCGTCATTATTACCATAATTGTTACATCCAAGGTGGAGCCGATTTCATATATGGGAATGGTCAATCTATCTTTGAGGTACAATTAAAATAAATTTTATGTCATATTCCTCTTATATACAATTTACTTCATAGGCTAAAAGTTAATATGTTTTGTGAATATGCAGGCTAGTACAATATTTTTTTCAATGGGAAAATATGGTCCCCAACAAGATGGGGTTATTACAGCACATGAAAGGGGATCACCAGATGATGCAAGTGGATTTGTGTTTAAAAATTGTTACATAAGTGGAACAGGAGGAAAGACTCAACTTGGAAGGGCTATGAATGCATATGCAAGAGTCATTATAGCTGATTCATATTTAACAGATGTGGTTAGCCCTGAGGGTTGGAGTCCTCGATCCTATATTGGTCATGAGTAAGATATTATTACATGTTTATTTTATCACCTAATCATCAATTTTATCTATAAGTTATAAGAATGTTGGATGTTTTGGTAATATTAAATTAACAAAATTTTAATATAATTTTTGAAATTGAAACCTCTTTATTACAACATATAGGATTTCAACGCAATTTTATTAACTAAATTTTCTGAATTAGAGTCTACTTTATATAGTTTATTTTTAATAATAATTGATTTAAAAGATAAATTAAAGTTTGATTTCAGGAATTTTCATCCATATATGTTACAGTTTTTGAAAAGAAAAAAAAAACTCATAATTTGAAAATAATCTAAAAGTTGCTTCTAATGAGAAGTTATTTTGAGTAGTTTCTAATAAAATAAAATTATAATAATTAATTTTTAAAAACAAATTAATTTTAGTAAAACGACAAATAATAACTACTAGTTTTTGAAAAAATACTAATAAAAATTTCTTAATTTTAAAAATGTATCAACTCAAAATAACAAAAGAAGGAATGTGATTAAGGATTTTTTATTTCATATATTATTTTACAGTTTTATTACTTTCTCCAACCTTCATAGTTTTAGAAGCTAAATTGAAATTGTGATTCTATGATCTATATTTAATGATATGATAACAAAAATTAATTAATTGCAGAGCAAACATTACTTTTGTGGAGGAGAGATGCAGAGGACCTGGAGCAAACAAATCAAAGCGTGTACCATGGATGAAGTACTTGAGTGGACCTCAACTTGAGCAATTCCTAAATATCTCTTTTATTGATGAAGAAGGGTGGTTAGCCAATTTGGAAAAAACCATATTTGAACATTGAAACATTTTTCTCTTTATATATATTTGTTTGTCAAGGCAATGTACCTTCTCTCCCAAATTATATGAAATTTTTCTCTTTATTAGAATTAGAATGACATACAATTTAGAAAATTTAGAAGGGAGGAAGTAGTTTTTATTACTTGATTTAAATATATTCTTATTTTTAAATAGTAAAAAAAAAATATTTGTGAGTTTTCACGATCCACGACTGTGTGACTAATTTATTTAAAATCAATATTATTTATCTATATCACTTAAAAATAATAATATATCAATTTATATAAATTGTAAATATGTTTGGAAAATTAAAAATATTGCATATAATCTCATTTAAATATTAGGAGTTTAATTTTACCCAGTTATGATAAAAACATTTACTTCCTTATATATGGCACTAGCTAATAAACAAATAGAGAGGGGGACCACTGGTTCAAGGAATTTACCACAAAAACCACCAATCCGTAGGAGACTTAAGAAACTCATGTACCATATCCTTCATTGGAGCACTATATGTAACACCAAATCCCCTCCTATAGAACCATAGAGATAGACTAGAAACCACCTATCTTGCACTCTTGTTGCACCTTTATGAAATCTCTTGAATTTACGGTTGTACAAAATATATGTTTAGTTCGACAATATTGAAAAATTGAATTGTATTACACACACACACAAAAAAAAAAAAACTAAATCAATTATCATCTTACTAAGCCTAGGTTAATTAAGAGAACGATGAAAAAAAACATTTTCCCTTCTTTATAAATGAAATCCATGGCCATCATCATCATCATCTTACTATCACTTTATTTAATTTTTCTAACACATCTCTCACTCCAAATCCAAATTTTCTCATTCATTTTTGAGCAACTTAATCACAAAATCTCCAACTACAAAGTTGTTTCACTACTTGAGGATTGTGAAGTGCTAAGGATTATTAGTTGAGGTAGCCGCTTCTTCCATCTTTTCTCTCAAACCCGTAATCATGCATATATATAGGAGGGAAAAGTGATTTTTTTTTTTATTTTTTATGTTGTAATCTTTGACCTTGTCTTTTATTTATTTATTTATTTATTTTATCACTACTATGATTGTTATTAGGGGTTAACAAGTTAAAGAAAATATTTTCAACTCTTTTTCTTTCAAAAATCAAAAACCCTAACGATGGGAGTAAAATGAAAATGTGTTTTTGTTTTAGTTTTGGTGCTTTGTTAATATTGAAATTAGATGTGTTAGTAATTTGAATAACAAAAAATGAAACCAACACCCTAAAATTTAGTAAGACCAAATGTGGTGCGTCATAATATGAACTTTTTATTTTTGTATGTGTTTGAGTAACGTAATAAATTATTTTTAAATAAATTAATTTGAACTGACAAAATAAATTTTATTAGTGTGGTTTAAGTTAGTAAAGTTATGAAGACTTTTGCAAGTATTCTTGGTTATGTTTTTTTTATATTTAAAATGACAACGAGATGTTAAGGAGTTTGGGACCAAAGTGATGTATTTAAAAAAAAAAACACTCAAAGTTGTGAAATTACGATTTTAAAGAAAGTGAGTGATTGATAAAAAAGACGTTGATTAGTTTTCTTGAGTATTGCAACCTTGAAGTAAATTTTATAAATTCCATATATTTATGTAGTAACCTTCTTGAGTCTCGAAATTTTTTGGATTTTTTATTTAAATAAACGGTGGGGAGAATTGTGTGTTGAAAGAGATCGAAACAAAAATATCATTGTAACATTTTTGGAAAAAGTTTTGAAATAAAGTGATAAATGAATTGTTATGGTTTGTTTTTATTCCAAAGTATTTGACTTGTAGAAATTTTATGAATTTTAAAGAAGTTAGAAAAAAGTGCTCTTGTAATTTTTAATGGTGGTATAAATTAAAATTTTGGAGTTGTTTGCTAT
>JBBPBR010000007.1:41110690-41121868 GCA_037974775.1 Cicer pinnatifidum
TTAGTAAAACGACAAATAATAACTATTACTTTTTGAAAAAAATACTAATAAATATTTCTTAGTTTTAAAATGTTTAATTTTATAATGTGTCACAACTCAAAATAACAAAAGAATGAATGTGATTAAGGATTTTTTATTTTATCAATTATTTTACAATTTTATTACTTTCTCTAACCTTCATAGCATGATTGTGTCAAGATTTAATTGTAAAAGATAGGAGTGATCCATGATAGTGCTTCGTTAGTATGTTGTTTTTCTTCTAAACTTGCATTATGTTAAAGGACTACTTTTTCCTTCTCTTATCATTGATTGAACTTTGCAATTTATATCAACCATAGGTAATTACATAAAATAAGATTTTTGTGCTCTTAAAATTAAAATGTTCTTTTTATGTATTTGGTCGATTCCAATCCTTCAAACTCCAACTTTTAATTTTTCACTCTCTTATATTTTTTAGGAAAATCAAATACTTGAGATTTACATATACTTTTTCCTATTGCCTATGTTGTTAATCTTGATGAATTAACATTTACATAACATTGAACAAAGAATTTAAACTACCATAGTGCTTGTACACACTACATTTTCTAATTTTGTTTGTTGTCTATTTGTCATCTTAAAATTTGATTTGTATTCTATTTAATTTCCTATTAAACGGTGCCCAATGTGAACTACTAATGTTATTGGGTTATGTTGTTTTGATCATATTATTGTTGTCTCCTTTTGAGATTTGGTGTTTAGATCGGGTGATTGATTTACAAACTGTACAATGACTTTGATTGACACATGTTTGTAATAGCTAGTGTAAATTAATATTTTTTTTAATTAAAAAATTAGTTTAGCCACAGTTAAAATGTGACTAAAAAATAAAATTTAAATTATTTTAAATAAGTATTAGGGATGGTTACAGTGTAGCTAAATCACAACTAAATTGTGACTAACAAAATGTTACCACCGAACATTAAGGTGTGGCTAAGTGTCTAATAAATGTGACGTATTTTCTTTATATGGTTAAAGAAGTCGTGGCAAACTTTGTTTAGTTACGGTCAAAGAGTTTGTTTGCCACAATTTCGACTTTAACTAATTACCATTTTTTTTTAGTGATTAAAGTTGTTTCTTATCTATTATTGAATTGACTTAATTCTATTTAAGGTGTTCATTTTCTCTTTAATATGTGACAAATGTTTATGTAAAAATCCCAACAAAGAAAATGTTATTGTTCAACCAAAAGAAAAGAAAAACGTTATTTTTATGTATTTTGAACGATGATATGTTCTTTTATGAATAAAATACTTATATTAAATTCAATTCTTATTTTTAATTTTAAAACGCTAAAAAATATATATTAAATTACAAAATAATTATAATCTTAAAAATATAATTTAAAATATTTATTTTCTTTAAAACATCATAGCCTCCACAATATACTAAGTCTTCCCCCTTAGCCATTATAAAATAATTACATCTATAAAAAATTGCTGTAATGACTAATGAGAAGTGGTTTAAAGTGGTGGAATGGAAAAATTGTAAGTGTCACTTTCACCTCTATTTTATTAGGTAGGACAATAAAATTGAAGTCTATTTCCCTTTCTATCGGATACTATTCTTGTATTATTAAAACTTGCATTTCTTATACTATTTGATTACAATTGTGTTTATAAATAGTTGATATTTTAAAAATTATAATTCTTATATTTTAATAATTAATTAATTATGTCCAAGTAAAAGAATTGTCGATTTTTATTCATTATTTTAATTAATTAAATAAATTATTGTTTTGTTTGATGCACTATATTACATAATAATATGAATATTTTGTATCAACTGTGATTACAAATAATATGTGATGGATTGGGTTGTTCTTTGGTGGGTCTCTTAGGAAGTCTCCACCCTCACTTGACGAATATTACTGACAATCCTATTAAGACAAATTCTCAAATACAACTATGTGCTAAGGATATTTTAAAAATTGTTATAGATTATCCTCTTAATTAGAACAAATGGTCAAAAGTCGAATAAAACACCTTAATTAGATACTTAAAAGTCAAAGTTATGGTCAAAATAGAACAAATGTGCAACGATGCAAAGTTATGTCAAATAGTCCTAAAAGATTAAGATGACTTCTTAACTTAATTTTTATTAAGGATGTCATCTAATCAATTATCAGCACTAGAATTGCATATTTGATCGATGTTTTGAGTTTTAAATCATTCCCAAATATTCCTAACAGACATGATTTCAATCTAATTAAACCAAAGCTCCTATTAAAACACTTTTTAGAGTTTTTTTTTTTTTTTTTTTATCATTCAATTTGGAAATCTAGAGCTTGCTTCCAACCTTCAGAGCTTTGATACCTGCCCGCATACCTAGCTCTTGGGAAACTGACTTCATGGATGCTTCGGGTTGATTTTGACAAAGCTTTGATGCTTTGGAAAATACACAAGAAGAGACATTTGAATTGTGTATTTAGTTTTTAAAAAATTTATCAAATAGTGAAAATAGAACAAATAAAAATAAAAGTAGTAAATAAAAGGAAAGAGGAATCATACAATAGTTTATCATAGTTTACTGTTAATTTGATAGTTACATTGAGTCCGTTTATCTAGAAAGGATTTAATTTAGTAATTTAAATCAAATGAGTTTTAAAAACTATGTAGTTCTTGAATATAAATTACATATGTATTGATTGTTTTTTAAAAGTGTGTTTTGTTATTGATAAACAAGTTAAATACAAAAAATTTATTCTCAAAAAATGAGCTTTTTTTATTTAAAAAAAATTAGTTTCAAAGCTATCAAGTTGTGCAACTTATATCTAAAAAAACTTAAGAATTAAAAAATATCTCATCTAGTTAACTCTTTTAAGAATTTATTTATTTATTTATTATTATTGGTATAAATATGGGCTTTAAAAACACTAAATTGTACAATTTATGTCTTAACAACTCAAAGATAAAAAAGATGTCACATCTAATTAATCAAATTTAAAAAGATAAAATAATTTTTTTTAACAATCAAGTGAAATTTATTTCATACAAAATAAAATTATATATATCAAGTTGGTTCATAAATCAAAATAGTCAAATTATACAAAACTCGAGTTCAACTTATTTATTTATTGAGTTCAATTTTCAACTTAAATTCAGCTCATTGTCTTTAACTATTTTCGAATTGGTTTGGTTCATTGCGAACCAAGTACGGATCCAAAAATTCAATAACCCAAAGGTCACATTTTTGTTATAATTTTTTTATAACTATGTTTTTAGTGAATTGTCTATCGATTTTGTACATGACTTATTTTGGCCAAATTTTAATGGAACTCTTCTTCAAATCATAATTTTTTAGTATAGAAAATTATATCCTAAATATTGTTTAAAGAATCTAAATATAGTTTTTTTTTTTTTTTGCCATAGATATCTTTCACGTGAGGTAATTATATCTAGGGTGCGTTATATATTCAATGTAAATACATATCCTATTAAAATTTAAATTTGAGATCACCACATTATACAAATTTAGTCTCTCGTTAAAATCAATCTTCGTTGGTAGGATCCAAATATAAATTTACTCGGATCAATGTAATGTTGATTTTTTATAATTTATTTAATATTAAATAGTTATTAAACCACATAATCTAAAAATTAAAACTAAAACTAATAAAAGAAAAATTTTATATTATTATCTTTTCTTCTTAATCCTAAAATTCAAATTAACATTTTATCAAATAAAATAAATACAGAATAAAAAACACTAATAGTTTATTTTATATTTGCATATGATACATGCTCTAGGTAATTCGGGATTAGTTGTTTCTTTCAAGGTACTTTTACTTTTTACTTTGTTTTGGTGGGCCGCCACATAATTTGCCAAATAAAATTAAATGTAACAACTATGTAATAAAGTTAACGTACCAGACGCAAACATTTTTCAGATTTGTGTAAAATACTAAATTTGGTTTTAGAAACTATTTTTATTTTAAGAATTTTGTTTCTTCTTTTTCTAAATACAACTCTTATTGTTAATGTGAAAGAAAAAAAATCAAAAAGTAAAAAAATGAAAAAAGAAAAATAATTGCCGAATTAAGAAAAAACATTTTGCTAATATCTAACAAAAATCCAAAGCTAACATAACAGAAATAAGAAAAACTACTTCAAGTCTTCTATTTAAAGAAAATCGATCAATTGGTTAGAATTATTCAAATAATAAATAATTAATGATTTCAGTTACAAGAATTATGATCATATATGTCATGAATAGAATTGTATAAGTGTGTGAGGTCATTATTAAATTATATTCATTTTTTTAGTAATGATATTATTTTTTTTAGTTATGATATTCATTACTTAATGAGCATAATCAATTATTTTAGCTATAGTAAAAAAATAATTATATTAGTATTCTAATTTTGATCGATTTACATAATAATTGAGGTATTTTTTTTAGAGTGGGTATTTTACCTTTTCAAATATTTGTCTTTTTGTCTTTAAAAGATTAGAAGATTACTTTTTAGTTTTATTCTTTCTTAGTGTATCACAAGGTTCGGTAAATAGAATAGTTAATAAGAGAGAAAAATAATTAATTTTTCTAATAAAAGGCTAATTAATAGGGATGGTAATATGGTGCAACATCACTATGCTTATCTAGTACTATGGTTTTAAGAATGTGTTGAGTTTGCACTTTGCACTACCATTTACACACTGAATAGGAGAAAAAATGCAGTTCCTACTACCATTTTCTGTCGTTGTAATTTATCTAGTCCTTTGTTTTTATATTTGCAAATCTCAGGATTGTAGCAATAATTTCAAGACTATAACCGTTAGTCAATCAAATACGTCAAATTTTAAAACAATTCAAAGTGCAATTGACTATGTTCCTTCAGGAAATTCTCAATGGGTTCACATCAAAATTTCTCCTGGAATTTACAGGTATATTTCTTCTTTACAATTAGCTAGAAATATACGTAACATATATTTTTATTTTTATTACATAGTTATTTATATCACTTTTTAAAAAGAAAAATATTTTTAAAAATTCATTTAACACACATGTAACATGTATTCAAAATATTCGAACTATCAAATAACCTAGTATTGGTTGATGAGCTTTATCCAAAATTGTTTGTGTAGTACCCAAGTTTGATCCATAATCCATGTGAAATAATTGTTAACACAGCTTAACTTACATTTCGAACCAAACTTTAAATTAAAACCCATTTCCCTTGAAAAATCGGAGGATTAATGCAAAATATATAGGAAATAATTTCGATTTTAAAAAAGATACGGTTTAGAAAAAAAAAATATATTAAAGATTAGTTTAATTAGAAAAGTAATAACTTCTAATATTCTCCATCTTGATTTAATTGATTGATACAAATTGCATTGTGTGTTGTGTACAATGTCTAGAGAGCTAGTCTTAATTCCCACGGAAAAATCATGCATTTATCTTGAAGGAGCTGGTAGAACCTTAACAAGTATAGAATGGAGTACACATATCAATATTACCTTCAGATCAAAAGCAAATTACACAGTTGCAAAGGGCATTACTTTTGCGGTAGATTATTATTTATTTATGTTAAATCATTTTATTTTATTTGTGACATAATTATTATTGTATATATTATACATAACATTAATTCATTTTTTGTGATATATATGTTAATAGAATACATACAACAATCCAGTATTATTAGATGTGAATAACATCACGCAAGCCAAAGCTGTTCGAATAAGTGGAGATAAATGTGCTTTCTTTGATTGTGGTTTTCTAGGGGTGCAAGACACCTTATTTGATGATTCTGGTCGTCATTACTACCATAATTGTTACATCCAAGGTGGAGCCGATTTCATATATGGGAATGGTCAGTCTATCTTTGAGGTAATATTAAAATTAAATTTATTTCATACCTTTGATATGAAGATATGACGAAGATGATAAAAAATATGACGAAGATAATAAATATTACTATGAATTTTTTAATTTTCTTTTTTTAAAAATAAAACTAATATAAAAAGACATACGTGTCTTGTCGCATCAACATTTTTTAATAAAAATGAAAAAAAAAATTTATATGTACATTTTAAAAGATAAACGACTGAATTTAAAAAACAAACAATAAATAATCAGAGTATTATTATTAAATAAAATAAATGGTCAAAAATGTAATTTTATTTATCTATCGTTAACATTTTAAATTAAAATTGTGTTTAATGTCAGATTTAAATTTATTATGGTCAATAATTCATTCATTCATGTATTCAGAATGTTGATGACAATTGACTTGAGATAAAATGATTTCAAAATTTAAACTCACTATTTTAACTTTTTTTTTTCTTAAAATTAAAATCTCCATTGAAATATGGATTGTGCAATTATCTTCCCCAATTGACATGTTGACTACATAAATATGTAGAATTGTTGACAGCAACAAATCCTAATCTATTGATATATATTGATATTTGACACTTATCAAATGAAGTTAAACAAGTTGTTATATTTAATAAATTATATTTTATTAAATTATTAACAATGCAAACATGTTAATTTCAGTATTGTTTTTGTTGTCCCATTTCTATTTTATTAAAACTAATCAATCACAAGTAGTAATTAACGTGTTTGTGAATATGCAGGCAAGTACAATATTTTTTTCAATGGGAAAAGATGGTCCAAAAATGGATGGAGTTATTACAGCACAACAAAGAGATTCACCAAACGATACAAGTGGATTTGTGTTTAAAAATTGTAACATAAGTGGAACGGGAGGAAAGACTCAACTTGGGAGGTCTTTGAATGCATATGCAAGAGTCATCATAGCTGATTCATACCTTTCAGATGTGGTTAGACCTGAGGGTTGGAGTTCTCGAACCTTTGTTGGTCATGAGTAAGACATTATTGAACGTTTTATTTTAAGAATGTTGGATGGACATTTCGGTAATTATCAAATTAGTAAAAAAAAAAGACCATTTAATAATATGCTAAATGCAATTTAATTAATTGCAGAGATACCCTTACTTTTGTGGAGGAAGGATGTAGAGGGCCTGGAGCAAAGAAATCAGAGCGTGTGAAATGGATGAAGCACCTAAGTGGACCTCAACTTGAACAATTCTTAAATATCTCTTTTATTGATGAAGAAGGATGGATGGCCAAATTGCCAACTAAGATATGAACAAAAATGTTTACTCTTTATTTTTTATAGTCTATGCAATGTATTATTTATTACTTGGTTTAAATTACTGTACCTTGGCTTAGCCTATGATAGATTCAGATTAGATTAGATCATGTCATATTTTTTTTCTTTTTTTATATAAGTTAAAAGCTTTTTAATTAAAAAGTCATGTTAAGAACAATAAAAAAAAAATTAAATCTATTAGACGACCTATTTAATTAAATGTAAATATATTTTTTAATACTATAATATTAAGTTGTGTATTTATTAAATTATAAATTTTCTAACATTTTTATAATTTAAATATATTGATTTACATAAATGTTTGACATATTTAAAGATATTATTGTAAAATAAAATTGAAATATGTTGTAGTATAATATTATATATTTTAAAATATTGTCTTAGATATTAAAATACAATGTCAATTTGTTTGTTTGTTTAGAAAAGCATAGTTGTTACTATGGTGTTGAATTTCGTAAAATAATTGTGAATTAGACTTTCGAACTTTGTTATGCTTTGAAAAATGTCAATTCATACTTTAATAATGAACATTTGACAATTAATAAGTCATACTTGCGCTTATCATTTTTATTATAGTTCAGACTTAGATTTTATAAAACCTAATTCGACCTGACTTATTTTTATTTATTTTTGTTGAGTGAGAGTAATAATAAAATAATGGTGAAGGAAACTATTCAAATAATTAAAGTGCATAAAAGAAATCATGAAAAAATAAGTAGTGAAGACAAGAGAGTTGATGAGTTTGATTGCATTCGATTTTTTTAGAGGCTATAATGAGAAGGATTGAAAACAAAATAGCAACCCCATTCGCCATTGGCATTCTCAAAACCACTCACTTATATTTGGGAAGAGAAAAGAAAATAAAAAAGACATAACTTAGAAGGGACTTATAGAAGGAAAAAAAAGGGATAGAAACAAAAGAGAAAGGATCAAAGCAGTTATAAATCATTACATAATCCATTATAAGTAAAGATTTATAAGCCTTTTCTAGTTCATGATTTATAAGCCTTTCGAAAAATATCTAACTTGGGTATTGGACATGAAACTACAAGTTGTAATATTAAGTTGTTCAAGTGGGACATTTATAAAGAGGACAATTCGTTTTTGTGAATATACAGCTGAAAATTTTATATGTCGATAAATGCTAAGTGCTAAATGTTTAATTCTATTATTATTCTCATCTTTATATTATATATATACACACACGAAACATATCAAATCAGAGAAGATTTGATATAAGAATGAGAGAATAATAATTATTAATCATTATTTATATCATATTCGACTAAAATTGAAATAAAAAATTAACTATGTTTTTTAAGTTGTAATGTGTTACTTAAATAACTTTTAAACATGATCATCTATGTATGCATGTTGTACGAGTTAAATTGCAGCAAAACTGATTTTTTCAAAATTTAATAAATAAATATTAATATTTTATTTAATAACTATAGAAATTTTATTTAACATAATTAATGTCATTTTCAAATCTATTTTCTCTATATGTTTTAAAAAATTAAATAAAATATTTTAAAGGTTCTACGATTTCTCAATTTATAACTAATATTTCTCATATGATCAATGTGGTCATTTTTCGTATTTATAACTAATATTTCTCTCATTCCTGTTATTTTCATTAACTGTGTTAAGAAAAAAATTAAAATGTGAGATTTTTTTTAAATAAAAAAATAAAATTGAAGCCTTTTTATCAAGTAAAAAATCTTACTTTTTAGAGAGACATGAATCGCTCGTTTGACTGTCTTACCACTGGGCCATATTTATATATATGGATAACAATGTTATGTTTGTACAATGTTTTGAAAGATGATCCTTACCTTGACTGCAGCCATAATTTTTAACTTGAAGCGCAATAGTTTTTAATTTGAAACTCCAACGTATCCAATACGTGTCATTCTTATTGAGAGCAAGGTCGTTAAGGAATAAAATAAGGGAAAGGAAGTGGAAAAATTATCCTGATATAGTATTCAATTATTCAATTTGCATTTTTGAAAAGAAAGTAAAATTATTAAATTTGAAATTTAATCTAATATGGATAGTTATTAATATTAATAGAGAGAACTAATCACTCTATTTATATTAATCTTGCGCATCATTTTTTTTATGTTTTTAATTATTATATGACCACGTATATTCTATTTATATGTTTTATAATTATAATCTTATGTTATATTTGAGAGTCTAAAATTTGTTTTATATTTAAAGGCTTTGGTTTGATTTATTTATAATTCAAAATTTTATTAAGCGTTAAATCGATAGTAAATAAACACTATCAACTGCATTGGTATACTATCATTTATTTTAATATTAAAAGTCATACCTACATAATATTTGTTTAACGGTACATAACACTGTTTTCTTTTAAAATATTAATAATAATAATAATAATAATAATAATAATAATAATAATTATAATAATAATAATACATTTGTCTATATTAATATAATCATATATATGTATAAATGTGTACAAAATCAAATATATTTGTCAATGATAGTATAAATAGTAAGAAATTTTTTATTTATTATTAGGAAAATAATTAATTTGTATTTGGTTGTTGTGTTGTTTTATCACTTCAACGGATTAATAGAGACGATAGTTGTCGAAGATGCGACACATTAAATAAGCAGATTAACTTCATTGAAAAAAAAAATCTTCAATCTAAGTAAAAGGTGCGAGGAGATTCGATATTATGAATATAATATAACATGGGGGTGAATAGGAATGTCATAATTTCCAGATATTCATCTGGGGCTTACTATATATGGTCTAAAATGTAATTTAGAAACATATAGAACTGTTATGAATTAATTTATATCAAGAATGCATGTTATTTGATTTTATGAAACCTTATACTAATTATTATTGTATGAATGATATATATTTGAGTACTCTTATCTACTTGATTGAAATTGTAATATTCTTTGAATGCACCACTTGTTTGATTTCTTATTTTGTGATTGATAGGACTAGATCGTACATTGTGAGTGATATAAATTAAATATTGAGATTTTATTGTGATTGACTGATATACGTATAAAATGATGTAAATTATGATGAATATTGTGAATTCAAACTGAGACTTGTTAAGTTGTGATAATCGAATAGATATGAGATAGGTGTTGTAGGTTTTGGAGTGATGACTCTTTTGTCATCATATAGGGAGGTATAACAAACCTAGTGAGTCGTGGAACTACAACTGAATGAACCTGATCGTTGAGGGCTATAGTTGAACTGTAAGGTAAGATTGATAGACTTTTGAGGTATATTTGGTGGTGAATTCCTAAGTTGATTAATGGATAATTCCTTAAAGTCGGGAGTTATCATGCAACACAAAAGTACCCTGACCACCACGTATAAAAAAAAAATTAAAATATTACTTTGGGGTTTAATATCACAACGTGAATAGTTCTATACTAAGTCTTTTGTAGTTTTTATTGAATCAATTCTACACACTGGATGTTGCTTTGTACAACTTGTTTCAACTTATTTAATAAAAATTACTAGACAAATTAAAAAATTACAACTGTGTAACTACCGAACTAAGTTCTGTCTACCTTCAGACCGACAATAACCTGCATGAATGATTCTATAGTTCCATTGAATCAAATCTATGCAACAGAGATTATTTTGACAAGATGTTATTTCAACCAACTCAATTAAAATTTATATACAATTTATTAAATTAAATGGAAAAAGTCTTTAATTTATAAGACACTATCCACAACTAATCAAAATTAACATAAATTATAACCAAAACACACGATCGAAAAAATATTATTGCATAAAATCTAAATAATAATATATCTCAAATATTACAATCATGCTGCTATAAGTCATATATTCAATTTTCAATTAAATAAAAAATTGAATCTTAAAATGTCAAAAAAATATTTATACTAAAATGACTCAAATAGATATTAAAGGATTCTTTAAATAGAAGAACTAATAATTCTAAAATCAATATTTTTCAGAC
>JBBPBR010000007.1:41122196-41136452 GCA_037974775.1 Cicer pinnatifidum
AATAAAATCTTTAATATAGAATCTCTGAATCAAAACTGAAAGATATGATAAAGTATTTTAAAAAATAAGTCAAAGTGAAAATATATGATTTTATGCCTTTTCAATATCAACTAAGATCAAATAATCTAAATCCTTATTGGTTAAGATCAAATAATCTAAATCCTTATTGGTTACTTTCTCTTAAATGTACATTGGGAAAATAACTTTTTCCTTCAAACAATTACACTGACAAAATAACTTTATCCTTCGATTACGAATTTGTTAACTACTTTAAACATTTTTGAATTATTAACCGAAGAAATGCATAAAATAAAGTAAAATAATAAAAGTACAAAATATAGAAAAAAAATTTGTTTCGTTGGTTGTGTCTAAATTTTTGATAAGTGTTATTTATAGGCAAATACTAATCTCATTAGCCATAATATATCATGCCTACATAAGTGTACCATTCCTTGTCTATTTATGAGGATAGTGTGTCATTGCCCTTGCTACTAGAAATATGTGGCACCCCACCATCACATCGTCCTTCCTATATTCACTGCATGTTCCGTCTCCAATATATGTGCAAGTTTTTTCCTCATATAGTTCTTATGTGTTAGTCACATGAGTCTAGTTAGTGACGCTAATTACGTGAAAAACGAGAGTTATTGTTAAATTATCAAATTCTACTTATCTTTAACTCATTTATTTGCCTTGGCAACATTCGTGGAAATATGTAGACTAAAGATTCAACATAACTCGTATTCAGTTGTTTTTATTCATCTAACCTTACTTTGGAAAAAAGGAATTTGGTTGACCCTAAATTTGATTGCTTAGCAACTTTGACTAACAATTATTATTATTATTATTATTATTATTATTATTATTATTATTATTATTATTATTATTATTATTATTATTATTATTATTATTATTATTATTATTATTATTATTATTATTATTGTTATTAAATTATTGTTTTTATATAAAGTTGTAGAGTACAAAAGCATCATTAAATGTCAACTAACATTTCAACTATAAGTTGACAACAATAGATGAGTGAGGACATAAAACCAAAACTCTCACAAGAAATAATTTGAAACGGTAGTAAATGATACCTAATCTATTGTGGTCAAAGTCTTCTTTAATATCCATAATGTATAAAGACTAACAGAATAATTGTCTTCTAGCTAATATGAGAAACTATATAGTTTAGTATTATTATGATATTATTAACATGGAAAAAATTGAATTCATGAAATCACCAAATACTATATCTGTATAATGTATTAAGTAATAAGAAGTCAAAGAAATATTAAGGAATAAATTAAATCCACTCTAATTCAATAAAAATTTCCAATAAAAGCTATAAAATCGTGAAAAAATTTTAAATCAAATAACTTGTAATTTACAACCATCCAAATAAATAAAAAATTATAAATATATACAAAGTAAAATAGGAAAGAAATTCATATCAAATGAGCTTACATAATCTTAATTATGTTATTTATACAAGCAATAATAATTATTGATTCTATAAGGTGTTAAGACTGTGTTGAGTTTACACCACCATCTACACATTGAATAGATTGAAATGCAGTCCCTACAACCCTTTTCTTTCATGTTAATATTTCTACTCCTTTTTTATGTTTGTGAAGCCCAAAATTGTAGCAATCCATTCAAGAACATAACTGTCAGTCAATCCGACACATCAAATTTTCAAACAATTCAAAGTGCAATTGACTCTGTCCCTTCAGGAAACTCTCAATGGATTCACATTTTAATTTCTCCCGGTGTTTATAGGTATATTTAATTTCTCCTTTTAAAATAATATAAATGATCACTATATAATAAAAACAAAAATGTATTGAAAATAAGTTTAATTAAAAAAGTATTTCTAATATTCTTCATCTTGGTACAACTGATTAACACAAATTGCATTGTATGTTTTGTACAATATCCAGAGAGCAAGTCTTAATTCCAATAGACAAACCATGCATTTATCTTGAAGGAGCTGGTAGAAACTTAACAAGTATAGAATGGAATACACATATCAATATTACCTTCAGAACAAAAGCAAATTTCACAGTTGCAAAGGGCATTACATTCACGGTAGATTATTATTTATTTATGTCAAAAAAATTATATTTATTTGTCGCCTAATTATTATTGTATATTGCCTAAAATTAATTCAATTTTTTGAACATTATATGTTAATAGAATACATACAACAGTCCAGTGTTATTAGAGGTCAAAAATATCACACAAGCCAAAGCTGCTCGAATCCATGCAGATAAATGTGCTTTTTTTGATTGTGGCTTTCTAGGGGTACAAGACACTTTATATGATGATGATGGTCGCCATTATTACCATAATTGTTACATCCAAGGTGGAACCGATTTCATATATGGGAATGGTCAATCACACTTTGAGGTAATTAAAATTAAATTAAATTAAATTCATAATTATATATTCCTCTTGTATATGAAATTTACTCATGTATATTATATATTTTATAAGAAGTACGTTAGCAAATTATAATTAAAAAGTATCTGAGTGTATGTTAGCACTCCCTATAGACATTTGCCACTCACTATTTTTTCAAAAGAAGTAGATGCTAGTAAATTTTAATTAAAAAATTGTTTAATACATTCTAAGATATATATTGTTAAAATACTTTTAAAGGTATATAGCATTTCTTTATTTAGTTTAGTTTTATAACTTATCTACCAGTTTAAAAGCATGTTTAGTGTGAGATTTGGATTTTCCATGTATTCACGCCTTCAAAATGTTGGTGCTAATTGGATCTAGATCAAATGAATTATATTTCAAGATCAGTATTTCAATTTTAAATAATATTAAAATAGATATTTAAATTTGGACCGTCCAATGTCGATCCAATGGTCACCAACTTATTAATGGAGTAAATGATTGGAATTATTTGCCGCAACAAATTAAAATATGTCTGGTGTCTAACATATGTTGATGTCTAGCATCAATACGACGTTGAAGATGTAATTACATTCAAATAATTTTATTTTATTAAATTATTATCGGTATTTATATGTAAGTGTCAGTATCGTGTTTAATATCCTAACATTAGTTCATAAGCTAAAAATTAATTAATCACAAGTAGTAATTAATTATTTGGGTGTGAATATGCAGGCATGTACAATATTTTTTTCAATGGGAAAATATGGTCCCAAAAAGACTGGGGTTATCACAGCACAAGAAAGGAACTCATCAACTGAAACAACTGGGTTTGTGTTTAAAAATTGTTACATAAGCGGAAAAGGAGGAAAGACTCGACTTGGAAGGTCTTTGACTCCATTTGCAAGAGTCATTATAGCTGATTCATATTTATCAGATGTGGTTAAACCTGACGGTTGGAGTCAACGACACTATGTTGGCCATGAGTAAGATATATTATTATATTTTAACATACACTGAATCATTAATTTAACGTATAGTCAAATTTGAGGTGAAATTAACATAATCACAATGAATTATTACGATTTTAATATAAACTACACTTTGAAGTTTATACAAAATCACGGGATAACTTTGATTTTTTTTTCATACTCACTGATTTTCAAACATTATATTTAGCGATTGTTCAAACATTATATTAGTCTTAAAATTAGAAGATTTTGCATTTAGTATATTGTTCAAACATAATATTAGTCTTAAAATTAGAAGATTTTGCATTTATTATATGAAATTTAATAAACTTTTGAAATTGAAAACTCTATATTACTATTAGTCTCACCGAAACAATTCTATAAACTAAATTTTTCGATTTCAAAGGACTAGTGTGATTAACTATTCTTTATTTTATAATTTCATTAGTTTGTCTGATCTCTACAAATTTAGAGATTTATGTTTAATTTTTTTTAGTACTTATAAGTTACAAGTGAACACTTAACACTATCGATCATTATAATAATGTGTCAAATAAAATATAATCAATTGCAGAGAAAACATTACTTTTGTGGAGGAGGGATGTGTAGGACCTGGTGCAAACAAAACAAACCGTGTACCATGGATGAAGCACTTGAGTCGATCGGAACTTGATCAATTCTTGAATATCTCTTATATTGATGAAGAAGGGTGGATTTCAAAATTGCCAACAAGTATACTCAATTGAATTTTGAATCGACAAAATATTTTGCTCTTTTACTTTTGATAGTCATGGCTCCGTTCAACGTAGTCTATTAACTTAATATAATAAAAGTGTTTAGGACATTAATCTTGATGCACTTTAAGAAACAAATTACATGTTATATTCAAAATAGTTTCTTTATTAGTTTTATATTGAATAAAACATCATGTGAAAATTGTGGAAAATAAAAAATTTAATATCTCTTACTTTAAACATTTTGATGTACTTGTTATATGTTGAAAACTAAAGATAACTTTGGTAAATTTGATTCTAAATCTTAAAACTGTATCTTCATTTGAAAGTGTAAGACCCTTAATTTTTTAAATTCTAATTTATGCGATTTTAGGGTATTTTGTGTTAAGGCATTTAGCACAATTAAATTTTATTTTGAGAGTTAAATATCAAAATCATATTTTATTAGAGTTAATAATATGTTTAATATCTATATATATTTTAATATATATATTTTTTGAGACTCGATTAAGATTATTTGTCGGAGAATAATTTAATTATGTTACGAAAAGTTTAATATCAGACAGTTTTTTTAAAATATCACTTGTTGCTGAGAAACTTACATGTCAATTAAGATGCAACGAGTGTAAATATTTTTTTTTTAAAAAAAAGTAATTTGAGAAATGTTGTGATATGACAGGCGTAATGATGATTTTTATAAAAATATCTAAATATTTATTATGAAATTGATTTTATTATAATATATATATATATATATATATATATATATATATATATATATATATATATATAAGAGATAGAAAGCAAGATCACAAAAGCAAAACCTTCCTAGGAAACTTATTCTTCTTCTTTCTTCGGTTTGCAAAGAAAAACCAAAACCATAAAATATAAACTTTCACTTTTTTCTTAGATCTAAGCTTTGTTTCGAGAAGTGACAGAAGAGAAAGTTGTTCATTGCCACGTTGCGGTGCTAGTGAGCTAGTTTTCGACGCGACGTCGCGAACTTAAATTTTACTGGAATTAATCGCGGTGCCGTAATCGCTTGTTAAAGCTACAACGGAGGTAAGGGCTCCTTCCAAACTTTTAGTTTGCATTTAGGACATTATTTATGATTTTGTGGAATAAAAATTTGATGTATTTGAGATGTAAAATTGTGGAAAATGAATTTAATTTGTTTATCTGTGAATTAGTTGAATTTGAATTTGATTTGTTTTGAGGTGTGTTTTGTAGTGATTAATGTTGGGTGTAAATTGTATGTTCATAATTAATATTATGAATTTTTTAGATGTGATTTAGGTGTGGATTTTGTGGATATTGAATTAATTAAATTTGATGTGTTTGAGTTGCGTAATGAGTTGTTTTAAATGAATGAGTTTGAATTGAAGCTGAAGTTTTACAAAAAATTTAGAGTTGTTAAAGTTGTGAAAAAAAAAATTCAAATTTTAACTAAGTTAAAGAGTTTGAGTAAAAAGATAGATTGAAATTAAAAAGGATTAGAGTTTAAAATGTTACTATTTTAATTACTCTTGAACTGAGTTTAAAAAGAAAAAAATATTAGAGTATTTTGTTAACTCAAAAATTTTGGTACTTTAATAGTCGTGTGTGTATGTGAAATTTGGACAATATTTGTTTTATTTAGTTTTAACTAAATAATATAGATTATTTGGTTTTAAAAGTTTGGTGTGTGAGAAAGATTTAATTTTGGGAATTTTGTTGTGTTTGGATTAATTTTATTGTGAACAAATTGCTATAAATATTTATGTTTATGTAGTTAGCTCCTTGAGTCTCGAAAAGGAATCGAGACCGTTGGCACCGAGTTAGCGGTGGAGAGAACTCTGATATATTAATGTTGTTGTGGTGATTTATGGTTGAAAATTTTAGAGATTGAATATAGTGATTTATGGTTGAAATTTGTGGAGAATAAATTTGTGATTAATGTTTGAAAATTTTGGAGATTAATATGGGTGATTTATGTTGAATTTGGGGAGAATTAAATTTAATTTGATTATATGTTCATAATTGATATTATGAATGTTTGATGTGTGGGTTGTGGTGATTTACAGTTGGTGTGATTTATGTGTTCATAATGATTATTATGAATTTTTGGAGATGTGATTTATGTGGGTTTATGGAAAATGAATTTGGTGGGTTATGTGTGAAAATGTGGAGTTTCGAAAATGGACAATTTATGAGTAAATTTGGTGTGAAATCGTGGAGACAGAATTTGATGTGTTTGAGTATGCTCTGTGGTGAATTTGAAAAATCATTAGTGTTAAATGAATATTAAAAAAGGGGAATCTTTTAATAGCTGCATTTACTTAATAATTGTGATGAAAAGAGTAAGAGTATGCTCATGCATTTCATAGTACATGGTGACCGCGATGGGCCACGGTAATAGTGGTGACCGTGATGGGCAACAGGATGATGCCATGTGAATTGTTGGTTCATCTTATCTTTGCAGGGATTGTCGCGTCGTGCTGATCTGTGAGAGATTGCACTCTAGAATATGTTGATCTGTGAGTGATTTCACTCTAGAAAATCGTGTTGATCTGTGAGCGACTGCACGCTAGTAAATCGTGTTGATCTGTGAGAGATTGCACCTTGGTAATTAGTACTGGTATGTGAGAGGCTGTACAATTATGATTTACGTCCTTCAAGGAGGGTTTTGGTTTGGAATTTCGGAATCATGCATTTTTGGCATATACGCATTGCATTAGAGTGCTTGGAACGCGATTCATATTTGTTATACTATGATGATTGTATATACATATTCGGTTGTTGTTGTGATTTGCCGTAATTGCTTTGAGGTGTAAAGTTTGGTTGATTAAGTTTTGATGTAATTATGTGTTCATAATTGATTTAATGAATATTCGATGTGTGATTGAGGTGTGAATTTATGGAGATTAATTTGGTGTTAATTATGTAATCATAATTGATAACATTAATGTTTGAAGTGTTGATTGATTTAGAGCCATTTTAGAATTGAAAATCTGCATTTTCTTAGTTGTATTCGGCTATTACAGTGCAGTTTGTCAAAACTTCATTTTTCAACATTGTTTATGCATTTTTTGACATATGAAAACCCTTTCGAGGAGTATGCTAAGACGAAAGGTTCTTTTAAGCATTTGAAAATATAAGAATTTTGCTAAGTGTTATCTGTTAATTTCGGTTGGTGACCCTTTACAATTATTGTGGAAATATGGGCTTTGCCCTCATATGAGAACCAGGATCGTCCTACCGGTTAGTACTTTGGAGACGGGCATGTTGTTAGACATACCTGACCGAAGCTGTGTCAGGAGGATCTTGCAAGGCGCGTGTAGATCACCCGTGTTGTATAGTGTTTGTAGCATGATCAGATTAGGTGGTTGTATAGAGACTAGATGTCTTTCTTATGTGGTTGTATTTATTTCATTTTGGAAGATTGTATCTAGGATTAAACTGTCTAATGACTTTTCTTTTGATGGGTCCATGTTCCACTTTTTGAGGTGACGTGGGGAAAATAGAGATTCTTGGGACAGTGCTTTTATACAGGTGTCTGCCGACAATACCCCAGGGGTATGAGCTATGTCTGATAGGTCTCATAGCCCCAGTGTATTTTTCTATTTAAATACTTTGGATTTTTGTTTCAAAAACTATTTCTGCTGTTTGTAAATATTGTTGACTTTTGACGTTGTGTTACGACTTAAATATTTTATCCAAAAGTATTTCTTTCTTTATTTCTTTGTTTTATTTCTTTGTTTTAAAAAAAAAAATACACTTGCGCTGGTAAAAATCAGGGTGTTACAGAAACTCTGAAAGATCTAAAGCTTATAAGGTGTTTAATAGGAAAACTCTGATTGTGGAAGAATCCATACATGTTAAATTTGATTACAAACAATTTGACCTTGAAAATTCGAAACAAGATGATGATAGTGCAGGTTTACTGGAACCAAAGGAAGCAGATGCAGACAAACTAGAACAACCTGAAAAATCAGAGGATACAAACAAATCAAAAGAATATTACAAATCTTCATATGACGATTCTGATCAAGTAAGAAACAGTCAAGATAAGTCAAAAGAAATATTTGAATGGAAGTACAAGTTATCTCATCCTAAAAATCTAATAATTGGAAGTGCAAGTGGTCCTTTGTGGACAAGATCATCACTAAAAGATACCACTTTACTCTCATCAATTGAGCCTACCTCTGTTGCTGAAGCATTTGCAAATAATGGATGGATTCTTGCAATGCAAGAAGAGTTCAATGAATTTAAGAGGAATGATGTTTGGGATCTAGTACCTAGACCAAAGAAGAATATTATTGGAACCAAGTAGATTTTTAGAAACAAACTAAATGAAAAAGGTGAAGTGGTCAAAAACAAAGCAGGACTTATTGCATAAGGGTATAGTCAGCTAGAGGGCATTAATTACACTAAGACATTTGCTTTAGTGGCCACGTTAGAAGTTTTTTGTATCCTACTTTTTGTTGTTGCAAATAACAACCTTACATTATTTCAAATGGATATTAAAAGTGCTCTTCTAAATGGTTATTTAAGTAAAGAATTCTATGTTAAACAATCCCCAGGATTTGAAAGTTATGAATTTCCAAATCATATTTTTAACTTTATGAAATCTTTGTATGGTTTAAAGCAAGCCCCTAGGACATGGTATGATAGACTTGGTAATTTCTTGCTTAAAAATAACTTTGAAAGAAGACAAGTAAATAATATGTTTTTTAGAAAATCAATAGGATATGACATTCTTATTATTCAAATTTATTTGATGACATTATTTTTGGATGTACTAGTAACATTGTTTGCCTATAACTTTTTAAATTGATGCATCTTGAATTTCAAACGAGTATGATGGGATAACTTAAATTCTTCTTAGGGATACAAATTTAGCAAAGTCAAAAAGAAATATACATTCATCAAACTAAATATACAAAAGAATTTTTCAAGCTCTTTATTGGGAGCTTAAGCTCCCAAGTGTGGTATCAAACAATTGATCTATCTTAGGCTCCCAATAAAGATATACTTTTAGATGACTTTTTCCATGAAATGAAGGGAACTTAATTTTGCGATCTTTATGTCTATCATTATATCTTTAATTTCTCCTCTCATTTTCATGACAATCTCTATGGTTCCTCTCATATGATTCCCTCCCTCATAATAGTTTATACGGTTCCTCACATGTACTTTTTATCTTATACTTCCATCGATTTCAAACCCATCTTCATTTTGAGAAGATCTTTTATGATGAGATCTCTTATCTCTTTGATTCACAAGCTTTTCTCTCCAGACATTCATTTGAGTATTCAACATTTTTGTAAAGTGATCCATAAGATAAGAGGTTATAGGAGAAGGGAGTTTGGTTCAGTTAGCAACATGAACCACAATAATCTAACAAATGACAAGAACAAGTTAACGAAATAAAAATAGGACCCTAATCACTCACTAAGTTTTTACACTCAAGAAATGTATCACTCGTGTACATCACTCAATGATGACTTTTTTCATAATGTTCACTTTAGTCTTTTTCCACTCACTAATGCAACTCTTAAATTTCTTAAAAAAACCAAATAAATCTCAATCAAATTTTTGGTAAACCTCTAAACAAATGTGTCAAAATACACATGAAAAATTATCATTCAAGAGGCATAACAAAATAGAAACTTAAAAGACAAAACAAAAGAATTTTAAAGACAAGCAAGAAAATATAAGCAAAGTAAGACACACTCAAATAGATTATCAATGAAACAACTCAAGAAAATTGAAACTGAATGATTCAAATATGTGAGTGACAAATATGTGGGAGGTAACATACTAAGATAAAACTTGTAATGACTAATAAAGACAATAATGATTGATGTCTTAATGTGAATCAATTTTGGATATTTTTAATGCCTTTTTCAATAAGTGCTTTTGTGAAAAATTAATTTTTTGAAGCACTTATCTTTTCATATTTTTCATTGCATATTTAAATTCCGCTCATTTTTCTAGTCAAGTTAGGCTTTTGAATTTGCATAATCGGATAAGTATGAAAAGTATAATATCAAAAACAAGTTTGCAAATGAAATTTTAAATCCAACAATTGCAAGTGAAGAAAATGGTGAAATTGAAACCTATAATTTTTTTCTTCTGCGATTTTTTTCAGCCTAGTTTTTGAATTTCACTATAAATGAAGTGAATAATAAAAAAAATCAAACATTCACATAATAACACTTATAAACAACATACAACTCGAGATTTGGAACAAAATGAAACTAAAACTTCAAATACTTCAAGAACACTAAAAAAATTTAATGACAAATATTATCACTTGATGATAGGCTCTGAACACCACATGATATGGATTTGACTGATTTCTTATGAGTTGAAGAATCTAACCAAGTGATATTTTCTAACAAAGTACCAAATAAAATGGAGAAAACAAACAAGAAAATGTGGAGAAGTAACAAAATGGTAGAAATCGTCACACTCCACAAGAGAATGATAAGATCAAGGTAGAATCGTCGCATGATTAAGAGGCTCTTGATAAGAACCAAGTTTGGTTCAAAGAAGAACCTTAGAGAGCATTTCTCTAATCTCACCTAAAGTGTTTTCTTTCATTCAAAAAGTTCTCACTATGTCTTACAATGAAAAGACATATATAATCTAACGCAAAATGACATGGTGCCTAGGTTACACACAAACCAAATGACATTGTGCCTATGCTGCCAAATATTTAGGCATACAAACAAGAAAACATAATTCTTAATTAAAATGAATGATTATTGCATCCCAAAATTAAAAATAAGTCTTAAGGTATTTCTATCACCAAGGGATTAATATGATGCGGATTCATCTTGGCAAGAGATTAATATGATGCGGATTCATCTTGTTATAGACACTAAGAAAATATACAACTTGTTTCTCTAACTGTTTCCTTAATTTCCTAGTATTCCCTCTAGTCAATGGTCCTTCCACTCCTAGTTCTTGAAGCTCACAAGTCTTCATGTAGGATTGTTCCACATCATACATCTTCGTGGAAGTTGTCTTTGTAGCATATTTATTTTTAACTGGTATGAGTGATTTTTCTATATGGAAGTTGCCTTAGTTACAAGTAATATATTCAGATCATATTGTTTTTAGGATCATGCATAAGATTGAAGTGTCTTGTAATTGCTTTGTTGTGATTAACAAGTATCTAATGTGATAATAATTTTTCTAAGATAATTTGATGTTATAATAAGATATTGATTTTCCTTGAGCGATTTTAATGTTATAATATGATATTAATGTTATGAGAATAGATCTTAAAAGTCTTGTAATTAATTATGTCATTTAATTATGATATTAACGATGTATTTTTTCAAAAATAGTAGTTTACTGCCATAATAAAAAAGTTTATTATTGTTTTGAGTAACGATGTGTATTAGCGTAAATGTGATACCTTTAATATTATTGTGATTTTTCATTGAAATTTGAAAATATTTAACCCTTTTATTTTATTAATTTTCTTCCTATTATGAATTTGTCTCTAAAAAATATTTTAAAAATCTTACTATAAAAGTATTTTGATTTACGATGTTACAAAAGGAGCTTCCAAAGTAATCATCGCATAACTAGATATCTTGTTTCTAAACACAGTTACAGCCTCAACATGTCTAGTTCCTTGACTTGTGTGAAAGTAATCATATAATTTGCTTTGGTCTTTTATTTTTGTTTTGATTACTTTTTGTCATTTATTTGTTATAGGTAATCTCTTTTAGTACTTAGTCACAATCACAACAAAAATTATAAAATCGTCTAGTTATTAGTACTTGTAACAATTGTCAAAAGATGTATTTACTATAATATTTTTTTAAAAAAATATCATTTAATTCAATAATAGGTTTGTACTTGAAAAATATCTTCTTGTATGTTTTGAAACATAAATAATCTTATTGGAAATGATGGAATAATAATGGCATTGATGATGGTTTTATGGTTGTGAATTGAAAAATGAGAAGTCCCACATAGGAGGGAACACACTCATTTAAAGTCTTTATAAGGTGTTACTTTCACACTTGGGTTGGGCCCCAAGGGGTACCCCAATTTTGTGAAGGAGGGAGAACGCAAGCAAATGGACCACCACGCGCGCGCCGCCCGCCCGTCCGGTTTGGTTTGTATTAAATTTTTTTAAAACGTACGAAAATTAATTATTTTAATTAATTAATTATAGGCTTGCGTTAATTACGAAACTGCCATCCACAAAGTCAAAGTCAATGTTCTGATCCAGTCAAAGACCTGATAATTGCCCGGTCAAAAACCCTAATTGCTTGGTCTTCCCCACGTGTAACCTATTGCCCGGTCAAGAAGCCTAGTCAAATCACGTTTCCTATTTCTGAGCCACGTTCCCTATTTCTGAGGCACGATTTTGGAAGTCAGATGTTTGACTTCGTGCTTCTTGGATCCCCCCTTTTTCTCAGATCCAGTTGCTGAACTCCTCTATAAATAGAGAGCTCACTTCATTTGAAAAGATACACCAAAAGCTCTCCGTATCTGAGGCTTTTCTCACTTCTCCCCCGTTATTCTTCTTCTTCTTCTTCTATTTTCTTGAGTAGCCTTCGTGCTATATTAGAGTGTCAGTCATTCGACTGCCATACAGAGGGTGTAATTCTACATCGGTTTTCTACAGTGCAGTAGAAATCCGGTACAGTGTAACTGGACTGTTTTATCCTGGGGACTTCGTGGTTGATAGTCTGTCTTGCACAATTTGGGCAGTGCCTCGAAACGTCTTAAAGAGAGCGACCTAGTCCGCGACTCATCCCAGTAATTTTATCGGTGGCATTGTTATTTTTTCGAAAGTAAATTTCTGAAACAACAAATCTCTTCAAAATAAATGACATTTATCAAAGTTTTATGTATTTTCATCTTGTTCCTACTAAGGTTGTACACTTAACGCTACTACTAATTCAATATTAAACCTCAACCGATTATAATTATACAATTGTTTGAAATAGATATGATAAAAAATACTAACATTCATTATTTATAAAAGATAAAAAAATAAAAATTAATTTCAAAAATATAAAGAATCAAAACCAATATTTAATAAAAGATAAAGAGCAAAAAAATTATTTAAACCTTATTTTTATTATTTATTCAATTTAATGATTTTTGTTTTTTAATATATTAACAATGTTGTCCCATTCATTTTCACCAACAAATAATAATGGGTTTGACTTGTATTTTAAAGTTCGGTTTCATATTGTTACTCTTTTTTGCAAACATCGACAAATTTCTAATTCATTAACTCTTTTAGATTAGTTATCAACAAATTCTAATAAAAAATAATAATAAATAGGTACAATTAATGTGTATGCGATCTCTAAATTTAATTTTAAATTATACTTCATTCATTTTTTTTCTTTTTAATTTGATCTTTTATTTAATTTCATTATAAAAATGCAAAAATATAAAAAATGAAAATATGAGTTTATTTGAATATTTGAATCATAAATTTGATGAAATTTGCATTATATTAAAGATGATAATTAATTTTATGAGTTTTATTTATAAATTTTGATGAATTTTTGTAAAACAACGGATAATATTATCAATATTTTAAAACATAAAAGATCAAATTGTTTATTTAAAATTAAATAAATGATCAAATAAAAATAAAAAACTTATATCTAAAATAAATATTATCGATGATTATATTAAATTTTCTTTTGATTTATCATTACGCAAACTATTTCAAATTTTAAAACATGAAATCGATGGCTACACTAAATTTTCTTTTAGATTTGGTCATCACACAAATTTGAACAAACATGAATTTAATAACTAAAGGTATCGGCATCGTCAAATCCACCTTTGGTTTGATCATTATGCAAATTCAAAAATCAATGACTACGTTAAACTATTTTTTACGTTGGTCATCAATGCATTTTCAAATAAAAATACACTCAAATATATCAGTAATCGTCAAATCGTTTTTTATTCGATTGTTATATATATTTTTCCAGAATAATAATTTTCAATATTTTAAATATTAAAATTCACCGAAAAAAAATATTTTTTTATTTTGAAAATATATAGTCTAACTTCTCCATCGTATTTTAGAGATACTTAATAACATATGATTACTACTCTCGAGTGCAAAAAAATTAATTTTTTTAAGTTTTTTTATATTA
>JBBPBR010000007.1:41136626-41152146 GCA_037974775.1 Cicer pinnatifidum
ATTTGTTTTAATAAAAAGATAAATAAATATATTTTGGAAATTAATATAGTTTTGTATAATTAATTAGAGATAATCTTTCTTAAAAGAATGTCGTAGGGTACTAATGTATATGCATAATCAATTCGTTAATCTAAATTTAGTTCAAAAAAATAATTTTATCTAAAAAGAGTTTTCCCAATACTTTAATAAAATTAAATTTTTTTTAATAATACTTCAATATATAAATAAAATAAATTAATTTTTAATATTTTAATATATAAATAAACTTAATAACATTTATAATGACATGGAAGTTAGTGGGCACCAAACAAATCTCAAGAATTTGTTGCTATGGATTAAAAACCTGGTTTTATAAATAGGAGAACTTAAAGTTTATTTGAGAGAAAATAGAAAAATTAAAAATGCATTTAAGTCAATAAATTATTGATGACAATTTCATTGATCACGATGAATAGCTCGAAATTTTCCATTGCAATAGTCCCTAAAATTTAGTATTTAAATTTTTATTATTCTTCGTTTTGATTATTTATTCTTTTTCTTTTTTTAATTCATGTTGGTCCTTGAACTTTTGTTTTAGTCATATATATTTTATTTAATAATTGTTATAATAATTTATTAAAGACTAAAATAAATATTATATAAAAGATAAATAAAAAAAATCAAAACACATAAAAAAAATACAACAAACTAAAACAGATATTAATTAAAAGATAAATAATTAAAATTATATTTTAATTATTACACCGTTTAATTAGCAAACTCATGGGTGAAGGAACTTATGTTTAATCCCCCGTTTGGCAGGTTGAAGATTTATAGAATTTAAGGCCAAAGTTTGAAGTGCCAAGGAGACAGCAGATGATTCTTTTGACTCCTTGCAAATGGTGGACCTTAGGATCATGATAAATGATTATAAAAGATTCTCGAGATGTTTCAATTGATATTTTCAAGAATTTTTAAGGACGGGCAACAAAATCCGTAATATATTTAATTGAGATTTTTTATAAATTTAAAATTTGTCTTTTGAAATTCAAAAATATAGCAATTTTAATAGATCTTTTATTAGAATGGATTTTGTGATATTTTTTACTTGAAAATATATAAGCAACTCTCATCCATCAATATTATATAACTTTAATCCGCCAATCTACTACCCCACACAATATTATATCAATCTTTCTAAAATATTATCAAAGGAAACATCTCATCCAACAATATTATATAATTCTTATCTTGTTAAACCGTCAATCTAATGCCCCACACAATATTATATCAATCTTTAAAAAATATTCACGGAGTAAAATAGTCTTATTGGATTAAAATAGTCTTATTGGATGCGGGTATATGTGCGAATTTTTCCCTTAAAGTTACGGGCTGATGTGGAGGCGGATTTGGTCAAATCCGTCCTGCACCTGCACCTACTCAGTATAAATGCAATTACTTAAATACTCTTATATCTCTTAATTTAGTAACAAAACTCTAACTTCTTCAATCTTCCTTCTTCTGTTTTTGTTTTCTTGTTGTTTATGTTCTCCTCTGTGCATCCCCCTTTGCGCCATCTTTCCTTGTCACTGTCATCCTCCTTCACTCGCCCTCCATCCTCCAATCACCCTCCTCCGTACACCGTCTCCATCCTCCTCGTGCGCCGTTTGTGATTCTTGTTTGTATGTTTGTTTTTCTTGCTTAATCTTGCCACTCGTTTGTGATTCTTGCTTAATATCTTTGTGATTCTTGCTTAATGTTTGTGATTCTTGCCACACATCTCTATTTGTGTTAATAAAACAACTTGTATGTTTGTGAATTTTGCTTATTATGTTTTGGTTTGTTTGTGATTTTTAACCATTAACCCCGTGCCTTTGTACGAATAGGATTATTTCCTAAGAATCTTCACCTATTTAGTGCAAAGAAAATCATAAGCTAAACATGTTGAGAGAATATGTTACAATAGTTATGGCTTTTTTAAAAAATAACTTGTGATATAAATTGAAATTAAGTTATGCATAGTTAAATGACATTATTACAATATTATTTATTTATGTGAAATCTACAATAAATAGAGTATTTAGCTCTCTAGTGAGCCTTTTAAAGTAATTCACATTTTCGCCCGTTTAGACCAATACACAGCTGTAACAAGAAACTCCTTTCTTATACTTCATACATTAATTTTTTATTAATTTTGATTTATTCTTAATGACTATGGTTTATAATAATAATGTTTATCTTGATTCAACTTGTTTGTGATTCTTGATTTATTATCATTTAAATCAGATTAATTTGTTAGTACTAAATATTTTTTTAGAAATTAAAATAATCTTTTTTTTGGTTTATTTTGATTTGGTTTATATTCTTGATTTGTAATACTTTGGTTTATTATGATTCATAATTAATTTCGGTTTATTCTGATTTATTATGATTCTTGATTAATTTTAATTTATTCTTAATGATTCCATTTTATAATAATAATGTTTTTCTTGATTAAATTTGTTTGTGATTATTGATTTATTATGGTTTAAATTTGATTAATTTGTTAGTGTTAAATCTGTTTTAAAAAATTAGAATAGTTAAAATATAGTTCTTTTGGATGTATGATGATTAATGAGGTGATTGATGAATAATCTAAATTTTTTTTTTTATATATATTTATACTATTCATATATATTTTTATGAATTCAAGAATTTAATTTGTTTTTATGCTCAACTTTACATAATATACAAATGGAAATTGATGACACATCTCAACTACTACCATATCAATTTACTTCAAAAGAAAGTTCACATCAACCAACTATGAATGAAAGTTGTAATCTGTCAGTTAATGTTTCCACACCAAAACAAACTGCGCAAACACCTCATTATGAGACAAATGATAATATTGATGGATTATAAATTGATAATTGTAGCACTAATGATGCAATGATTGAAAATAATTAAGAATAAGTTGCAATTGGATACATTGTTAAAGGATGGGACCTTACTTCACATGCATTGTTGCACACATATACTTAATTTGATAGTAAAAGATGGGTTAGAAATTGTGAAATATGAACTGGAGAGGATTCGAGATGGTGTTGCATATTGGACTGCAACACCTAAAAGGAAGGAAAAGCTTGAGGAGACTTCTAAACAATTACAAATCTTTTGCACCAAGAATTTGGTTTTAGATTGTTCGACTAGATGGAGTTCAACTTACAAGATGCTTGATGTTTCAATTTTATATGAAGATGTATTTAATCGATTAAGACAACGTGAATGCCAATACGCTTGTTTGCCTACAAGTTTGCATTGGAAAATTGAAATTGTTCAAGTCTATCACTAAAGTGTTTTTTGGCATTAACTATCAAACTTTCAATCCATATTTTCTTAAGATTTGTATGATCAAAATTATAATAAATGTGTGGATTAAATCTTATAATGTATTGATAAAAAAATGACAAAGGACATGTTGGGAAAATTTGAAAAATATTGGAATGTGGTTCATGAAATAATGGGGGTTGCTGTTGTTTTGGATCCTATGTATAGAATAGAGTTGCTTGAATATTATTATGTTAAGTTGCATAGGAATGATGCTAGTGATCAAGTTAAGTCGATCGGACAATTGTGTTATGATTTGCTTTATGAAAATATCAATTGAAAATGAATATGGTTTTAGTAGTGATTCTCAAATGTTGGATGCCCACATTAGTAATGTTGAGGATGATGGTTTAGAAGACAATGATTTGTATGTTGGGAAGAAGAAAAAAAAGCAACAAACTTCATTTGTCAAAACATGGTTGAATGTTAATTTAAAGGAGGAAGTTTCACCAAGAAGTCTTGATTTTGATATTTTGTTGTGGTTGAAGTTGAATGGTGTTAAGTATTCAACACTTCAAGTCATTGCAAATGATGTATTGACAATTTATGTTTCTACTGTAGCTTATGAATCTGCATTCAGTACCAACGGGCATATCTTAAGTCCTCATCAAAGTCGATTTCATTGGACTACTTTATAGGCCTTCATTGGTGGAAGTTACTTCAGTTTCCAACTTCTGCCTTGAAGATGAAGATGATCGTTAGAACATACTTACTTTGAACTTTTTTGTTTTGATGATTTGGAATTTTTTGTTGTTTTGATGGATTAGTTCGCTTGTTGAATTAGAACTTTTGTTCAAATTAATATTTTCACTTCGAAAGAGTTTGAAAATTATGAAAACATTGTGAGTTGTAGGAAATTCAAACTAATTTTGAGATATTGTGACTTTATTATTTTGATTATTAGAATTTAAAAATTTAAGTTAAATGCTACTATTGAGTCTAATTATTAATTTTTGATGTTATGTATAAATAAATTCAGAAACAAAAGTCACATTTTTATATAAAAAATATTAGTTTTTGGGGTAAGAGAGAATGTGAGGGTGTTAAAAAGTCATCCCTACATATGCATAGAGAATAAATGTAACTTTATTGTCATTTGACTCATTTGCTCTCAATTATACTCATTCCCTTTTGTCTTACCTTTAAATCCTAAAACAACTTAATTATTCAATTCAACGATTTGGCAGAACCAAGTGAGTTCTTTCATATGAACTAATATTTAAATATCAAAATTTAATGACAATTAATATTCAGAATTTAGAAATAATATCCTTATTTTAACTCAATTCATTTAAGTTCTAATAAGTATTAATAAGAGTGAAACACCATAATTTTGTTACCTCCACGGTAAAACAAAAAATGCACTTAACGAGTCATGATGACCATAGTTCATATTTAATTTTCAGTTACAATAGAGACAATATCCTTAATCCTCTTAGTACGTTTCTTCTTGTCTCCTAATACTGCTAATTCCTTTCAGTGATTTTGTTTTTTTTCAACTTTCCGTAAAACAACGCTTTCAATGACATCCAATGTGATATGAAAAGCAAAATCCCTCTTTTTTTTCCTCTTACGAAATGTCCTTCTATACAACACAAAAATCGTGAACTCGTAAAAACTAACATAAAATAAAAAGGACCAATTTTTTATGCAGCAAAACAGCAGAGATCCAAAGTGGGGTTTGTTGTATCACATTCAGTTTTCAAAAGGGTTGTCGAAAATCACAGAGAGAGAGAGAGAGAATGGCTCAGTGGCAAGGTGATTCTGCTGACGATATTGATTACATGTTTAAGGTTGTGTTAATTGGAGACTCTGGAGTTGGAAAATCTCAGCTTTTAAATCGGTTTGTTAGAAATGAATTTCACATGAAATCTAAAGCTACAATTGGTGTTGAATTTCTGACTAAGACGGTTCTCATGGATCACAAACATGTCAAGGCTCAGATTTGGGATACTGCTGGTCAAGAAAGGTCAAAACTTTCTTCTACCCAATATTTTTTTATTATGAATTGTTTTCATTTGATTTTAGTTTTTGTTGTGCTTAAAATATAGTCTTTTTTTTTTTTTTTATATAAATAATTAACAATGTAGCTTGGATCTAAGAAGTCAAGATCTGATCTTTTAGCCAGCATGTAGTTTTTTAATATAATTTGATCAAATGATGCAAGTTGTAAATTGTGGTCCTTCAGCTACATGATTATAATAATGAATTTGTTTGAAATTTGATGGCTTCTTGGTTGTTGAATCATGTCGATTGTTACTTTATGCTGAATTTGGACTCCCCGCCGTCAAATTTTCCACGAATTTATGGAGCTAGCTGCTCTGAGCCGTTGGATCAAGGTCTGATGGCTTTGATTTCGAGTTTGCTTTTAGAGCTGATTTACCGAGCTTAAAATTGGAACATCATAAGCCTTAAGCTATAAGCAAACTCAAAATTGGAGTCACCTGGCCTCGATCTAACGGCTTCAAATAGTTGTATGCATGAATGCGTTGAATATTGCAGAGAATTCGAATTCACTTATAATTACTTGTAGCCACAAATCCCATGTATTCATGCAATCAACACCTCAATGACCGTTGGATTAAGATCAGATGGTCTAGTTTAATTTCCAATCTCGATATTTTCAAGTTTAAAAAAAAAATTGGCTTGCTTTCTGCACCATCAAATCTCAATCCAATGGTCATTGATGTATTGACTATGTGAATATTTGAATTTGTGACGGCTGCAAATCCAAATCCAAATCCAAATCCTTACATAATGGGGCAAGATACTAGTTTTGCCAATTGGCATGATGCTGTGTTTTGCTGATTTGGTTCCAAAGAGGGTCCATCAAAATACACTATGCTTCTCAATTTGCATTTTCATGTGACAATGTTGATATTCATGACAGGTACCAAGCAATTACAACTGCATATTACAGAGGTGCAACTGGTGCATTACTAACATATGACATAACCAAGCGCCATTCCTTTAACCATATCGAAAAATGGCTAGACGAGCTACACATGCATGCCGATAAAAACATAGTTGTCATGCTCGTTGGCAACAAGTCTGACCTGAATTCTATTCGAGAAGTGCCGACCGAGGAAGCAAAAGACTTTGCCAAGCAGAAAGGTCTCTTCTTCATCGAAACATCTGCGCTCGACTCCAACAATGTAGAACCAGCTTTCCTTGGTCTTCTTTCACAAATATATATGGCAGTTAGTAAGAAGCACATCACTTCAGATGGACATGAATCAAATTGGGATAAAGTAAACCTTGAATTTGTGGGAACAAAAATTAAGGTCTCATCACAAGAACCAGAATTTCAAAAATCTAAAAGGAGATACAATTGTTGCAGTATTTTATAGAATAAATTTTCACCTAGAAGCTATTGATTATGTATATACTCTGCCATTATTTTCCCCCTTCAATTCTTTTGATGTGTTTTAACTTTAAGGATAGTTTTTAGGCATAGTATTTTTGCCTTGGAAGTTACTTTGTTGTTTTGATTGGCATTGATATGAAATCAGCTAACGATTCATGAATTCTACAATGGATATAAGCTTCTACTCAATGTATCTATAAAGTGACTTCTACTCAATTGGTTTTCAAAATTTTCACAGTGACACCGCACGATTGGTCAAAGCTAGAACTTGGAGAGTTCGCCATGAGCACGTGTAACGCGTTTTCAAACACAATATCACTCATTTATACAATATTGTTAAATCGCTGCTATGATGGTGTCATATATTTATCACATAAACTTTATCATTTATTCAAATTTCAATTGTTAGAAAGAGATCTAATCAATTTGTCAGACACACACACAATGATGACTATCAACTCCTTCCCTCTCTAACAAAACCTAATTATGTAATCTGCTCCATGGCAAGTGAAAGTGCTGGTTGCATCATCATAAGCATAGCTATATGCCTGAGGACAGGAGGCTTTGAACACCTTTGAATAACTACTTGGCTGACACTTGTTTGGACTATTGAAATCTCCAGTACAACAATATTCTGGCTTATTGAAAGCCATACAAGCACTCTTGCAACCAACAACGCGATCTTTGTTTCTCAACTCCAATCCAGTGGGACAATTTCTATTCAAATCCGAACGGCATTTAACAGTCTTACACTGTCCAGATCCTCTAGAGGGAATGATTGACACTGGCATGTTGTAACCATCAACAAGGCTAACATCATAAAAATCACCTTCTGGACTGTCTAGTGTAAACTCTGCCAATGAAGCTGGTGGTATACCTCCAGCTCCGGCGCATCTAAGTTTGCCTCCACAGTCTCCTGTGATGCATTTTCCGTGACCGAAGCCATCAAATGTGCATCCACGCCTCCCCCAAAAGCGGCCGGACCACCCTTTAGGTGCAGTAATGTTTATGGCCTGCCCAGGTCTTAGCCGAAAACCGCCATCAATGAGTGGAGGTTTTCCTGCTCCTGTTAGAATCCCTGGCCACATTGTGTTCCTACATTTGTTTTGCAAAGTAAAAATAGTTGCATCCACTCCTACAAATAAAACAAAAATAAAAAACTAGGTACATTGTTATAAAATTATTACAATAAATGTGAAAAAATAAAATACCAGAAAATGTCTTAGTCTTTGAAGATATAACATTCATAAACTATTTTGTTATCAAATTATATTTTTCAGAGACTTTCATGATAATAAATTGTACCTTTCAAATACTATTTTGTTTTGATGATTCGAGAACTAATTTCTAAGTTGTGCTAAGTCAGGACATTTTTTAATCATTACCTAAGGAGAAGAGCATGACAATAAGAGATAGTTGCTTCAATGCCATAAGAGATAATAATAGTTTGTAGTTTCTGATTTGAGAAATTTAATATGAATTGCATGAACTTGGTGAGATACTTTTATAAGCAAGGACAATTGGGAGGTTCAACAAACATAGTCTTGTAAGAATGCTGAACAAGGTGAAGTTTGCTTAATAATAGTGACCAACAATGTAACACTTTTTAAGATTGAAAGAATCAATAGATTAACAATATTTTTGATGTGTTTACTTAGATGTTAAACTGTCCGTAGTTTTCTTAACTAAAATCAAAGAAAAAGGAGAATAAGTCCTCTAACTTGGAACTAAGAAAAAGAAAAAAATAACCTAAAGTAGTTCACCTAATTTATGAGCCCTCGAAGGCATATACCATAATTTTAATGTTATAAGTTTATAGCTGATCCTATCAGCTAATTTTACGATAAGGAATTTTTATATTGACATTATTTATTTATTTAGTTAGTTTAAAGTCACAATTGTAAGAGTTTTTTTTAGTTAAAGCTGTCAAAATGAGTTTGAAGTTAAATTGGTTGATTTGTATTTTAGTATAAACTGAATTTTAGAGATTTTTTTCTCACATATGATATATACATAGAAAATATATATATATAGATTTTTTTTTTTAATATCCTCAAGTTGTTTACTTATAAACAAAAATAAGATTTTTATTTTGTAGATATGTACCTTGACAAAGTTGTCATTTTTTAAAAATATAATGGGTTAAAAGAATTTTGAATATGTTCAATTAACCCAAATAAACAATTGAGCCAGCCTGGCCCAATGGAATTAGAATTGATACGGCATTAGTTTGAAAAATTTGTGTGCCAAAATATAATGATTAGCCTAATGAGTTATCATCACTACTTTTATATTTATTCATAAGTTTAGTTCTCTAAAAGATTGAATCTAACAAAAAACACTAGCATGAGGATGGTAGGTAAAGTCATCCTCCAAAATGAGATCAAGAACGAATTTAGAGTTTGATGTCCATATGAGTAAGAAAAACCATTGATGCATTCCTCAATGTTGTTGCAGATGAGTCCACCATATTCGAACACTCAGAATTACTGAAGGAGCTTCCATTAATATTGTGTTAGAGTTATTCCATTAATTATGTTATAGTGTGGAGAACAATCAACATATGAATATGTATATTTTAAGAAAACAATAAACATATGAATATGCATATTTTAAGATCTACAACTTATTTGATCTATCAAAGATAAGTTTTAGAAACCTATATTTTTAAGAGCAATCTAAAACACAAGATAAAAGAACAAGCAATAAGAGCTCGTTGTCATGTAATTCTTTCTCAACCGATATTTTTAATGTTTTGAACACTATTCTGATGGGGAGAAGAAATTATTTGTTGTGTATGGTTGAGGACCATAGCTTATTATTCAATTTAATCATTAATCAATTAAAACTTTTAATAACGAATAACTAATATAATTAAGTAAAGTAGGTGTTTACATAATAATTAAATAAAATATATTTAAAAAATATTCCAATATGTTGATATCAAGACCAAGAGCACAGCAGAAAGGGATGCATGGCAAGAAACATGTCGAATGAGATGCGTCCCAATATTAATTTGTTTATCTACCTTCCAATATTAATTTGTTTATAATATAAAAAAAAAAACTAATGAATTCCTGCTTTCAGTAATATATTACAATTCATTTTTCACAACAAGAATCTCCTTTCCCGTAATTTTTTTGGGCTTACGCAACTACCCTTGATAACTTGTAGTCTAGTACTATTAGCAAGCAAGTTCGGTCGTATATATATATTTTGGCCCGTGGATCATATCGAGTCGTTCCAACATGTCTGATAACCTTTCTTTAGTAAAAAAATATTTTTATTTTGTTGAAAAGAACTTTATTTATTTATTTATTAAATATTAAATGTAATGGCATAATGATAGTTTTTTTTTTCCCAAAACGTTGACCTAAAAAAATAAAATAAAAAGGCATTGCACGAACACTATAGATAACTATGCACACTCTTTCAATCATGTGATTTAACATATTAAATGATTAAAATTAAATTTGTATAAAATAATTAAATAATAATATAAAATTATTTTATATTATCGATATACAATCTTTATATTCTAAAAAAATATATCAAAATTCTTCTAAATAAATAAACTAACTAGATAATAATATATATGTACGCTCGTTATTATTCGACATCAATTTAATGTAATTTTTATTATCAATTTACCATCCTATTTTCTTTTTATCACTTTATTTCTATCACATCATCAAAATACTAGATGTATTATATACTCTCTATTTTTTTCTCTTCTTCCAATATGTTAATTAGGTATATGAGTATAGAAATATTTCCTTACATTAAATAAAAGTGTCTATGGTACATCTATGTTAAAAATTAAGGTGTAAATGTATTACTGTGGTAAATTAAAATCCCTAAAATAAAGGGCGTTTTCTGTTCTTTCTTCTTCTTCTTTTCCTCTGAAAAGCACGAAAAAAAGCAGCGCAGTCTCTACCCTAATAGTTCATTCGCAAATATCAGTCTCGGAAACATTTATCTTCTCACTCGCGCATTGCTAACCACGCTCTCTCTCTAGACATAAGACATGGTGAGTTTCTTTTCCAAAATCTCATCACTTTCAGTACTTGAATATAATATAATGCATCATCATTCATCAAACACGCACAAACACAAAACACTAACTTTTTTCATTTTACCAGTCTGCTCGGAAAGAAACGGTTCTCGATTTGGCGAAATTTATCGACAAAGGAGTTCAAGTCAAGCTTACTGGTGGAAGACAAGGTAATCAAACATTGCTTTTTAACTATTTTGATATCTTAATTCTAGGGCAATACCTTTTCTTCTTCATTCACTTCTTTCATAATATTTTGATATCTTAATCTTGGTGAGAATTTGCAATGTGAGTGTAATTACTTGAGTAGCTAATGCTTGTATCTTTAAGGGCGTTTCTTTCCCCTTAAAATTGAGATTGGCTTCTAGTTTATGAGGGCTACTCAATTGAGATTAACACTTGTTTCCTAACTTATCGAATGGAATCCTTTTAATAATAAGTTTGTGTGCGTATGGAGAATTTAAGTGAGGTCTTAAAAGGTTGAGGTGGAGAAATTAATTTCGAACTTGTGTAAGTTGTTATTTAGGGTTTATTTGGTTCAACTGAGGGAAAAAGAGGAAAGGGGAGGGATTTTTTATATTAGAAGGTTTGGATGTTACTGGATCATTTAAACTATTCTTTTTGTTGAAATTTTTGTTTAGAAGTATATCCAAACTGATTCTATGTTTATGGCTTCTCTTTCCATGGATTTGACCTTGTGTAAGAGTAATTGTTGTTTTGGAGAATATCCTGTCTTCCCCATTATTAATTTCCTTCTTCTATCATAGATATTTTGTTTCAGGTCAAAGAGAAAACATTAGTAAGGTCATATATATATATATATATATATATATATATATATATATTTATTCATTTTATTTTGTTAGGAAACTAGTAGTCAAGTGTGGATAGGAAACACAAATTTATTTTATTCACACCGGTTATCTCCCGACTCCCACTCTGTTGTATGGCAGAAGGCCAAAAACATGCCATTGCAGCCTACAGTGCCGCCGTGACAGGCATTTCTTCACTAATTGTCTAATGTTGTTGAACAAAATCCGGCACACCATGGTTGCCAATAAAGTAGCAAATGAAATTATGAACTGAAAATAGAAAAGACCAATAGAGTAGCACTCAAGGACTTGCAAGTTGCAACCTCCCTACTACTCAAATCACTCAATACATGCTGATATCCACACCCTCTCTTATCCTTCCAACAGCATTTAAACAACCCCGCCATAGCAGAATTCCCCGTTTTCGTTCTCTCTTGTTTACCTATTATTCAACATTCCGTTTACCGATTAAACATTCAGCCGTAGCAAATTAACTATAACAATTATTCCCACAGCCCTCTTCTTGTCCCTGCTTATGTTTTTCTTCCTAGTATTTACATGGGTAATGAGGTGTCTAACATATTACAATTTGTGGAATTGCAGTGACAGGTACTCTGAAAGGATATGACCAGTTACTTAACCTTGTCCTGGATGAAGCTGTTGAATTTCTTAGAGGTAAATACAACATAGTATAACCACCTTGTTTTTACATTTAGTAACTCAATTAGTCAATCACATATATTTTGACATTTATAACTTCTTCCATCCTATTACACATTGAAATAAGATGGTTTGTCATGATTCGAGGGGAATTAAGGGAAAGTTCATCTAGTTCAGGGAATAATTGGTGGTGTTTTTATAAAGAAAAAATTGGACCTTTTTAGTCTAAAATATGTTTATAAAGAGTTTATGGCAATTTAATAAACTTTTCAAAGATTAGAAGGAAAATAACTTTTAGCTTTTGTTTTTAATCAAAATTTCTGAACAAAAGCTATTTTATCAATGTGCTTTTTCCCTAAGCTGACATTTTTTGTTTCTTTCATAATGTTATAATGTTATCTAAGTACCTAGAGGGACTTCTTCCAACTCATGAGAGCAGAAGCCTGAATGAATGATAAACTAAAAGTAGCATGCTTTAACATCCATTTTCAACTGAAATTGCCCACATTGATACTGCTTTAACTTTTTGAAGTTGATTATGTTTTCTTATTTGTTTTGGCAATATGTAAAATGTCAAAATCTTTATGATTGCTTGAAAGGTCAGTGGTGCAACATGAATGAAGGCCATATGATACACTTTCTGTTTAATTAGATTTCATGAATAATTTACTATTACAAGTGGTGCATTTGCATACATGTTAACGTTTCAGGTCAAGGGTATTGAGCTTGGTGATTGATGTAATTTGATAGTTTCTAATCATCTATATATAGTTGTCATACAATTTTTTAAATCATCCTTGAAAATCTGTCTATTTTAAGAGCAAAAATATGTTTGGTTTGGCTAGTGATACTTGATTTCTCAAAGTAGTGCTTGAGAAGGAAATTAATAATGCCCTTCTGCAAAGCAACTCTTTATTTTCTAATGAATGGAGTTGAGTGGTTATGTCTCATTATAATAAGAGCATGTTTATTTATTTGTTTACAATATCTCATTTCAATTCATAACCAAAATCTATGTATTTTAATTTTCTTGTGCTGCAGATCCTGATGATCCACTGAAAACTACAGATCAGACCAGAAGTCTTGGCTTAATTGTATGCTTCTTTCTTTCCCATCTAATCTGTTCTAAAACATAAATTTCTAGTATATTTATCACAATACTGTAATTGTTTTCTAATTTCCTAGTCAATTACTTATTGACAAAACATAATTTGTCATACAGATGTTTTGCTTTTCTAATTAGAAAAGTGAAATCGCTTATTAATTGAAACTGATGGAAAGTTCTTGTTTGCATTGAAATCTTTATGGAAGCTAGACTGTGAAGTTAGAAGCTGAAATTGCAGTTTCCTTTGAATGACCAAACTATGACAGATGGTTTTTGCCACATTTGTTTTGTTGTACAAGTAGGAGCCTGCTAATGCTATAAGATTTTTACTCCCTCTTCTTGGCAAAGCTTTGATTCTTTCCATTTGTAGAGTTAAACAAATTTGTCGGGCAAAAAGGCTAGGCCAGTTTATTTTGTGAAAACACTTTATTTTTTCATTTCCTAAAATTTGTGCTGATTTTACTTTTGTTGATAAGGAGATAAGAAACTTTTGAAGTAACAATCGTCTAGAAACAATGAAAATGTCAAAAAAATTGTTTTCATTATTATCGGAAATGCATCTTCATTAACTAGTATTTTATCTTCTCTTCATGACAATAATTATCTCCAAGAGTCTCTCATTAAGGTAAATGAAAACACATTTTAAAAATTGAAAACACTATTTTCACAAAGTAAACAAGCCTTAATAAGACAATATTAGGCAATTTTTGTGTGTTGACTGTTGAGGAATTGCATGAAGAGAAATTTGTAGCCCACTTAGTTGCAGTTTTGTTTTTTAAAATAGTGAAAAACAACTTTCCTTCTTTACGAGTATATATCAAATTTGCAAATGCTTATTAGTATTAAGTATTATCATGTTGTTATGAAAGCATTTCTTGCAAGTTACACAACCTAAACAAATATTTGAATGTTTATTTTCTTTTCACTATATGCTCTATACATATTATTACTCTTGGAACTAAACTTCTTTTATCTTAATGCAGGTTTGCAGAGGAACTGCTGTCATGCTCGTGTCCCCAACTGATGGTACAGATGAGATCGCAAATCCCTTTATTCAGCCAGATGGGGCCTAGGTGTAAATGTATGTATAAAATACCTTATATGTATGCTATCCAAGCCTCCCATCATTTTAGTTATCAACCATGATTGTGATCTGCTTGGCATTTACACTCCTATGTGGAACCACTTTACTTTTGATGAAAACAAATTGTGTTTTGTTTTTCTGATTGAACTGAACATTCCTATAATGTGAGTTCAGGTGCTTAGATGACAATGTGATATCATATCTTATCCCTCCGTTTTTGTGTCAATTGTCTAGTTTCTTAAGCTTTCAAAATTATGCACATTTATTTTGTCTTGTCTCTTATATTATTCTGAAAGATAAGAAGATTCATTAAAAAATAGTTCAAAAATGTTGAAGTTTGAGATTTAGTTGATTATATGGTTTTTAGAAATCAGCATTCTTAAATTTCACATGCATAATTTCACAGCAGGCTGTGTTAATCATGCTTTAGTATAGGAAAGATAAATTGTTTGATTGATATGCCTCTAACATAGTTGCTTGATATGAAGTTAGTAACAAATTAAAATGCGTTACAAAAATGAGAAGGGAGAGCACATGAATTGGACAGCTCAAAACACTAAGTCATTCATTTAAGATAAAATAACTTTTAATCATGTGAAAAAGAAGCAATTGCAAGACTCAAAATTTAAGATAAAAGTTTGGGAAGACAAACAATGAATTGATCGTCATAACCTTTATAAAAAATCGATAGCAGTTTCTCTTAAGAAAAAAATTGGAATTAATTGCAACAGTGCAACTCCAGATTTATTCACTCAACAAAAAAAAAATTCAGATTTATTCTATTATATGCATTAATTGCAACTTCATTCGCAGGTAAAATATGAGATTTTTTTGTTTACACATGTGGGTTAAAAGAACTAAAGAAATTTAAGAAGTCAGTAAGTTTTTTTTACATTATTTGTCTCTTATTTTTTAATTAAAAATCTCAATCTTTTTTGTTTTTGATAATATATACGAAATCTCAATCATAAATTGATTTTCAGTCTTCAAATTTTTAGGGTGGAGTAAATATTTTATTTTGGTAAAACACATTAAATATTTTGTTAAAAAATAAAACCGGGGTATTAATTAATACAGCTGTCCGTAAAAA
>JBBPBR010000007.1:41190674-41212107 GCA_037974775.1 Cicer pinnatifidum
CATACAGTAAATGTTTTGAAAAAATACAAGACTCACTTATCAGGAACACATGCATTTTTATTGAACATAGACTAAAAATATAAAAGTAAAATAAATAAATTAACTAAAAAATTTAAAAATAAAATAAATCCCAAAATATGTAATTTTTCTTATGATTGAAATAAAAAGTGTTTCAAACAATTTGGGATATAAAAGTACAATAAAAAAATATATGAATGATTTAATAACTGCGATAAAAAAATTAAGCCTTAAAATAATTAAAGAGTTCAATGATTTAATCTCCATGTTTAACATATTAGTAATTTCCAAAATACTAACATTATTTATTTAGAAAATACTATATACTATATAGTATATAGGAGTACAGCGGTACAATTAATCTAGTAAAGAAAAAGGCAATAATTAATTGAAGGAGAAAATCTTTATTAGCTACCAGAAATGAAAGCATGCAATGTCACGTGACAGTGGGGGATTGGTCCTTGTTGTTAGTAGCAGGTAGCTGCCGTAGTTGGGTAAGACTTTCCTTACCCGTGAGTGATTTGAGAGCAAGATAAAATAATATATTTTTAATTAAAGAGAAAAAAATATTAAATAAAAGCCAAAAAGATAAAGCTTATCTTGCCCACAAAGTCATGATTTCCATCAACAAATTAAAAGTTACGTTTCATCTAATCTAATCTACTATAATAACTCTTATTATTTTAGTTTGTTTTAACGCCTCACCTAATTATTTCAAAAACATTAATTAATAATGAAAAAGTTAATGTGAAAATTTGACTAATTATATACACTGATTTTTAATTTTGAGAGGGACCAATTTGCAACAATATCTAAAATACTTATCAAAATCTAAAATATCTAAAAAGTTATGATTTAGTGAGGTTTCTCTAAATCTAGATCTAACTAAAAAATTTGATGACTCATAAAAACAAAATTGAATAGTTACCACAATATAGGGGGTCCATTAAAATCATCACCCTTCTTTGGAAAAGTAAAATAAATAAATAAATAAAAGAGTTTTTAAAATGAAAACTGAAACACATGAACAAAAATTGAGTATTCATTACTGAAAATTACACTCTAATTCAATTCTCTTATGATAATAATTTATTTTCTATTTTAAACGAAATATCTATGGCTTAACGAGAATTAGTAGTGAAAATCAACAAACAAATAAAAAAGTAAATCATTTATTGCATTGCCAAAATATGAAAACTAAATTTTTTTTAAGTCTTTAGATGTTCACGTATGCAAACAAGAAATACAAAAATGAAAAACCTTATAAATTATCAAGAGACTTCCCAAGATGCTAACTAGGAGAAATACATTCTTTATGAATGTGAAAGAGAGACCTCTAACCCTAGCTGTCTCCTTTCCAATTGAAGAAATGGGCCTCCATGATCTATTTCTTGTTGTTGTGCCATTTATTTTAGCGCTGACGAGTGAACGGTTGTGCCACACTGTCCCCCATATGAGTGCACGATCACGCCACCCTGTTTTAGGACTGAAGGGTGTATGGTCATGTCATTCAATTTTTTGTGTATTGGTGCACAATCATGCCATTATGTCTTATGTACTGAGTTGAGTTGTTTGAGCTGAGCACCACATCGTTCCATGTAATAAGTTGCATTCAAATGAATTTAACTAAGCCCATTCTATCCACTCCCATTTTGAACCATTGTTGATTTTTTTTGTCTAAGATATTTCATCCCGTCCATAGTCCACAACACGATAATTCTTTATTGAGTGGTTGAGTCTGTAAGTATTCAAATCTTTCACCCACACACATATGCTTTATCGTGCATCATCGTACAATCTAATACTCTTCAAGTCGGATTAGGTGGACAAGCCCAATAGTCTTCAAATATTATAGTCTTGATTAAATGGACAAGTCTTCATATATTCCAGTCTTGATTAAATAGACAAAGCCACAAGTCTTCAAATCTTCCACCCACACGCATACGTTTGGCTGCACATACGTGTGACTTGGCTTGGCTATGCATCTGCGTGACTTGACTTGACTTGGGTGCACATTAGTGTACAAGTTTGATGCTCTTCAAATTTGTTTGGGTGGATAAGTCTACAAATCTTCCACTCGCACAACTACGCTTGGTCGCAGATTTGTGTGACTTGGCTTGGTCGTGTATTCACACGCTTTAGCTTGACCACGCATTCGTGTACAAGTCTAACACTCTTCAAATTTGATTGGGTGGAAGAGTCCACAAGTCCTTAAATCTTCCACCCATGTGCCTATGCTCAGTCGTGTATTCAGGTGACTTGGTTTGATTGCGCATTCACACGCTTTAATTGCGCACTCACACACAAGTGTCATACTTTCCAATTTGTTAGGGTAGACGAGTCCACAAGTCTTTAGCACTCTTAGTGTCAAGTTTTCAAATTTCAAGTTTGATTGAGTGGATGAATCCACAAATCTTCAACATTTCTACCCATGTACCTATGCTTGGTTATACATTCATGTATCTTCAACATTTGTACCCACATGTATACACTTTAGTTTTGCATCCACTCTGATCGCGCATCCATACTTCTACATGCATACACTTTGGTTGCACATTGTTTTGGCTTTGCATCCACACATCCTCATCCATTAATCCACACTTCAACATACACATATTTTTGTTGCGCTACCACACATCCACATACATAAACTCTAGCCACACATCCTTTTGTTCGAGCATTCACATCATACACTCTGGACGCACATGCCTCAAGCCGCACATTAACTTGCATACACTCCAACCATACATCCACACACCAACATGCATACACTCTTACCATACATTCACATTTCAACATGCATATACTTCTATTGAACATCCCGCTAGCCACACATACACATGCATACACTATGACTGCACATCCCTCTAACAACACATGTACACATCCAAGCGCATATGCTTTGCCATGCATGACTGGTCACACATCTCCATATCCATGTGCATCTTGAACTTGTGTCTGTTATCTTTATTGTTTGACTTTATTTGATGCCCTTTATTACTACATAATTAATCTACAAATTTACAATAGCGATAAATGTAACACTTCAATTTCTATAGAAAACCCTAATTAATCTATAATCACTCTTAAGTTTTAATTTTGTACACAATTATGTTCAATTTTCGAAAATGTTAATCAATTAAACTATAATGGTTAATCAATTAGGTTGACAAAATCTTCCAAAACTAATCGTCTAAGAGTGTCACATAATTGATTATTGGGCTAAGAAGAGTCAACAAATCAACTTTAAAATAATCTAATCCAATATTTATTCAATGATTATATATGACATATTAGAATATCATTTAACATTTATTTCATTCAAAAGTGCATGTTTTTTTAGTTTTTCATAAGTTCTTCACAAAATGTAATTTTATTTGAGTTATGTCAGATATTAAGTGTGATATCTTTTTCAACAAAAATTCAAACTTCAAAATGTTAAGTGAATAATTTAGCATGAGTAAAACACATTTAACAACTTTTACCATTTTAAACTATTTATTTTAAATTTATCTATCACACATACCATGCATATGATGACCATTTTAAAATAATATATTATAATAGTTTCAGTTTTATTTTTCTTTTTTTAATTTGCCTTTTGATGAATATAAATGTTTTTTAAATATATATTTCACCATGAACCTGTTTCAATTTTTTTTTACTAATAATTTTCCTATTTTGGATTACTAACTAATATTATGAATTATGTTAATGCTATAAAAATGTCTCATTGGTTTTGAAAACATATATTATTTTCATAAATAAATTGAAGTTATCAAACAAATATTGTGGGGCAGAAGTAATTGTTGGACATAAGTTCCCCTGATTTTAGTTTTGACATAATTAACAAACATACAATGTCCTGTGATCAAGCTAACTGTTTGAATCAAGTTGCATTTTAGGTAGAAACACACACACACTAAACATATGGACACAATGCTTGGAACGTAAGGAATCAAGCTTGAAGTGAAGCATGTGCCGGACAAAGTCAACTATGCTTTTATGTCTTTAGTGATTGTGTTTATTAGGCTTTAGACTTATCATACATGAGTTCATGCATAAGTGTTGCCAAGGTTAAAATGTTTTTAATTTGAACTTAGTAACCAAATCGATTGACTAATCAATTGGCTAATCTATTGGGCAATCGATTGATTGACTCAGGAGTAAAGTTATCACTGATCCAATCGATTGGTAAATCGATTCTGTGAAGGATAGCAGTGAAACTTGAACTCTAGGTACAAAGCAATCGATTGGACAATCGATTCATGCATCAATTGACAAATCGATTGTGTAAGTTACAGGGGCAAGTCACAAGTTTTTAAATCGATTGGCAAATCGATTTCGAGCTTACTTTGTCTCTGACTTAAACTCTGTAACATACCAATCGATTGGACAATCGCTTGGAACATCAATTGATAAATCGATTGAATGAGACACAAAGACAAAAATCCTTAAACCAAATCGATTGGCAAATCGATTGGACAAAAGTTTTTCTAAGTCAGTAGCTCTATGACAAAATCAATCGATTGAGACATCAATTGAATTTTATTTCTTGACTTGTAAGACATATACTAATCGATTGACAAATCGATTGGGTGTTGAAAATGTTTTATCATATATCAGAAAACAAGTTCCAAATCGATTGGCAAATCAATGTTTTCAAAGTGGTTAAGTCCAAGTATCAATTCAAATCGATTGGTAAACCGATTGGCAATGAACAACTAGAACATTGGGACAATTCAAATCGATTGACGAATCGATTTGTGCAATTTTCTAAAGTCCCAGAGACTAGTTCAATCGATTGACAAATCGATTGAAGTAATTGTTTCAGTTACAGACCAATTGCCAAATCGATTATGCTGAAATATCAATCAATTGTGGAATCGATTGTTTTGATCTCGTTGTTGGAACAAAACATTCGAAATCGATTACTCAATCGATGCTGATATGAACTTGTCTCAGTTTTCTGATTTATGAATTAAACCAATCGATTGGGAATTCGATTGATACATATGTTTTTAAGATTCAAGAAAAACAAGAAACACCAAATCAATTGGCAAATCGATTGGAGTGTTTCTATGCTTTATAAAATCGATTGGAAAATCGATTTATATGTGTTTTTCTTAAACATATAAAAACTGTCTCAAAACTGTTTTTCAAAATACATGATCATAACTTTTGATTTGAAATAGAATTCAATACTTTCCAAAAACAGAACCTTTGAGACTTTGAACTTTGATACACACAATACTTTGAGAAAACTTAATCGTTTGGCAAACACCTATAGTTTGAACATCATTGTGTGATCATGTCACTTTTGTTAGAAAGATCTTTTGATCTTCTTTGTTATCATTTTCTGTAAAATGACATTGAAACCAAATTCTGTAAAAATCCAGTAGTTACACTGGTGGTTACCGTTCGTTGATGCTTGTGATCATCAAGAAGGAACCTCATTGCAATCTTGTGTGAGTTTGCCGGAATAACTCAAAGGATGCTATGGATGTATGTTAGAATCAAGATAGTTGGATAGATAGGCTAGGAGCTAGCTGGACAATCTGTAAAAGTTCTATAGAAGATTCTTGTGAAAAAGGCTAAGATCAAGTTGATCTTGGGACTGGATGTAGGTTGTCTTGTAGACAACCGAACCAGGATAAAATTCTGAGTATCATTCTTCTATCCCTTATCTTTTACTTAATTGTTTGATTGGTCAATATTGATACATGCTCTGTTTTGTGATTGCTTGATAATTTGAACATACATAATTCTTGCATGAGAAGTACTGCCATATACATAATTCTTGCATTTAGAAGTCACGGTTTACTCACAGTAATGGTAATTATCATAAGCATATTCCACTAAACAATTTTTTTAATATTCTAAACAATTAGTTATTGATATAATTAATTTGAGGTTAAACATATCCTCTTAAGTTTAATTACATCAATTAAATAGTGCAAATTTTGTAAAATCATTTTGTATTAACACTTCGTTTGTCCCAAATTATATATTATTTTTCTAGTTTCACATAAATTAAGAAATATTATCAATGTTGTATAAAAAAGAAAAATTATGAGTTATTTTACAAAATATCATTTATTAATGATATAGGAAAGATAAATTTTAAAAATTAAAAAAAAAAAATAATACATTATAAAAGACTTAATAGCAAAAGAAACATTAATATACAAGAGCGACATTGAGAATCGCGTAATTTTTATTTTAAATGATGATATCCATATATATCCTTTCATACATATGAATATTTGAAAACTCGTCAAATATCCGTCAAGCAGATACCCACACAAATATGGATAGAGCACACATAATATTTTTATCCAACGGATAAAGTAGTAAAATAGTAGTATATAGGCCTAGACAAAAAATCCAAACCGGCCCAAAATCGCCCGATCCGCATGGCCCGTGTGCAAATGGGCGTGTGAAATCGGGTTAACGGGTTTGACGGAAAAAGTCAATAGATTCAAACGGATATGGGCGGGCGAGTGCGGGTGAAATATTTTGGGCCATCGATAATCAAACCCGCTCGAACCAAAAACGTAATGTTCCTGTTTGGCCCAAATTCGAGACTGGCCCAAAACATTTGTGTCCATTATAAATAGCATTGATACCATCAACCCTAACAAACTCTAGTCGCCTGAATCCAGATTACCATCTCACCCTCTCCGTGAGAACACCATCTTCATCCTTTCTTCTTCCTCTCCTTAGGCTTCATTCTTACTTCTTCCTCTCAAATCTTAGGCTTCCAATATTTTGATCTCATCATCCATTCTCATATCTCATCTCGATTAACCTTTTGTTGCTTTATTTCCCTCTCTATCTCATCTCACATTCGTAAATGGAGAGATTGAGAATAATAGACATAGAAGAAAACTCGAAGTCACTAATAAAAAGTATTATTTAAAAGGTTATGATTTTTGTTAGGTTTTTTTTTTTTTTTTAATTTATGTTTGGCATTTATGTTTCTTAACATGTGATTTGACTAACATGTATTTTAATCTTGTGAAGCCATGGATCGAACCATACTTTCTTTGTTTGAAGCTTAAAGTCACAGATCTCAGATAGAAGAACAAGGTTAGAATTTTATATATTTTTTATTTCATTATATATATATATATATATATATATATTAAATAAACCTAAAAATAATCACATGATTGTTTTTTATTTGATTAAACTGAAATCTACATATTATGCTTTTGATTGTTACTTTTATGATTTTATATTTGATTATGATATTTATTTTGATTTTTTATTCTACTCTCTATTTAAAATTATACTATAATGTTTCTATTCATTTTAATAGTTTGCATATTAATAATTATCTTATTTTTATTATTTCTTAAATTTATTTACATATCATAATTGTTTTATTGTTTTCCATGTGCAGATGCAGTAGCCTTAATCTTCATGTTGAATACAACTATTAAAGATTTATTGAGCACCAATGTTCATAGTGTGTTCATAATGTGTTCATAGTGTTATTGTTTTATGTTAATGTTAATTAAAATGTTTATTTGATAATGTAATAAATTATATTTGTTTTTACTTATGATTGTGGAACTCTAAACAAGTCAAAATCCTTTAATGTTTGGACTTCAGAATTGCTTGAAGAATAATATGCATTTAGGGTGTGTAAAAAATTGTTACTTAGTCTATGCAAAAATATATATATATATATATATATATATATATATATATATATATATATATATATATATATATATATATATATATATATAAATAAATGTTAATTAGTCTCTAAAAAAAAAATATATAATAAAAACATGGCAAAGGTATGAAAATTGATCGCAGCCTAATAAAATTAACTGATGGCCAAATAAATTTAAGAACCAATTCAGTCATACCTAATTAACTCGAATGAACCAAACCCGTAATCCACTTAAACCGGGTACCCGAGAACCGACTAAACCGAACTTTCACATGGGCGAAAATGGATGATTAAATGGCACCCGCGGATTGGGCCGGTTGGTGATTGTGGACCCGAACTCGCTCAACCCGACCCGTTGTCCACCCCTAGTAGATATCTATTGTCGTCCTTAAATGTAATAACTAGTAATTATATTGGTAAAAATTTCAACTCATAATTAATTGACTATTAATTAAGGAATTATTATAGTAATTGTAAAAAGTTTGTTAAAATAGTATTCAATGGTAATAATAAATGTGATGATTTTATGTTGATTATGTGTTATGATATACTTAATGCGTCTCTTATGATGATAAAGTTAATATGTTTAGATGTTCATAGTTACAAATATGAATTGTGTTGTGTCTAATAGCGATGTTTAGGCATGACAATTGATTTTGAACCACCTCTTGTCTCACATTTAATGGGGACAAATCTTTTTTATTGGATGTGGGTGCAAATACAATTTTCCCCGCTTTTTAATGTTACACGTGGGGGCAGAGGTGGGTTTGGTCGAATTTGCCCCACACCCACTAGACATACATGCAATTATTTAAATACCTTTATATATTTTAGGCTTAATTGCAGTTTTGATCCCTGTATTTTAGCTGAATTGCAAAAGTATTCCCCTATTTTATTTCTCTCTAGTTTTGGTCCCCAAACAGAATTTTGGTCTAAAACTTGATGAAATATTATTTTTTTTGCGTTTATTTAAGTCACATCATGCCTCAAGATCTCATGGTGTAATAATTGTACATGAAATTTATGATAAAAAATGGTGTGGTGCGGCTTAAAAAAATGAAGTTTTACAAATGATACAATGACTGAAAAAAATAAGGATAAAGATGCAAATGGATACATTGTTAAAGGATGAAGCCTTATTTCATATGCGCTGTTGTGCGCATATACTTAATTTGATAGTAAAAGATGAGTTAGAAGTTGTGAAAGATAAAGTGGAGATGATTTGAGATAGTGTTGCATATTAGACTGCAACACCTTAAAAATGGAAAAAGTTTGAGAAGGCTGCCAAACAATTACGAATCTCTTGTACCAAAAATTTGATTTTAGAATGTTCGACTAAATAGAATTCAACCTACAAGGTGCTTGATGTTTCCATTTTGTATGAATATGTATTTAGTTGATTAAGATAGCGTGAATCTCATTACATTTGTTTGCTTGCAAGCTTGCATTGGAAATTTGCAAAAGAGATTTGTAGAAAATTGAAATTGTTCAATTCTCTTACTGAAGTATTTTTTGAAACTAAATATCCAACTTCCAATCAATATTTTATTAAGAGTTGTATGATCAAAATTGCAATAAATGAGAGGATTAAATCCTCTGATGCATTGATAAAAAAAAGTAGAGAGTATGTTGGGGAAATTTGAAAAGTATTGGAATGGGGTTTTATGAAATAATGGGAGTTGATGTTGTTTTGGATCCTTGTTACAAAGTAGTGTTGTTTGAATATTATTATGATAAGTTGTATGAAAATGATGCTAATGACCAAGTTAAGTTGGTCCGATAGTTGTGTTATGATTTACTTTGTGAATATCAATCGAAAATGAATAATGATTCTAGTAACAATTCTTAAATGTTTGATGCCCATGTTAGTAATGTTGACATTGATTGTTTAGAAGACTGTCATTTGTATGTCAAGAAGAAAAAAGAGCTAGAACTTCATTTTTCAAAATAAAGTTGGATGTTTATTTAGAGGAGGAGGTTTTACCAAGAAGTCCATATTTTGATATTTTGTTGTAGGGGATGTTGAATGGTGTTAAGTATCTGACACTTCAACCCATTAGAAAGAATGTATTGAAAATTCATATTTCTATTATAGCTTATGAATATGCATTTAGTACCAACGAACATATCTAAGTCTTTATCAAAGTCGACTTCATTGAACTACTTTAGAGGCTTTTATATGTGCTAGAAGTTGGTTATGGAGTGTTGAGAAGACTAGTATTTCTTGTAAATTATTCATTTAAATTTGAATATCTTTGAAATAACTAATAATTTTGTATATCTTAAATTATTATTTTTTATATTGTACTATTGATATTGATAGGTGATGTGATTTCTAAAGTGTACTGTGAAAATGCTATTTTGCTCAATGAAATGGAGTTTGACGATGAAAATATTCTATTTTCTACACTCGTTATATTAAATTTATCATGTTATATGTTAATATTTAACTTTTATTTTTTAATGTAGGTGAATTGTTGATCAGTGGTGTTGCTTCACATTCTAACTCCCGCCTTGCTGATGAAGATGGTCATTAGAAAATGTTTATTTGGAACTTTTTTGTTTTGATGATTTAGAACTTTTGTTGTTTTGATGGATTAGTTTGTTTGTTGATTTGCAACTTTTGTTCGAATTGATATTTTCACTTTCTAAAAGCTTGAAGATTATTAAAACATTGTGACTTATAGGAAATTTAAACTAATTTGGAGATATAGTGAGTTTATTATTTTGACTATTGGAATTTTAGAACTTGTGTTGAATGCTACCATTTATCTAATTATTAATTTTTGATGCTATGAATAAATAAATTCATTATTAAAAATCACATTTTTTTTATATAAACATATCAGTTTTTGGAGTGAGGGCGGGAGAAATCCGTAGTCCATTGGGTGTGGGTGTTTAGGGTTTAGGGTATTAATTTGTATTTTTGTGTGTATTTATTAAATGCATAAAAAAACAAACATAATTTAATCATACTATATGAAGACGTGTATATCCATAAAAATAAAAGTGATTATTATCAAATGATTAAAGATGCTTTTACTATTAAAATTGAATTCATCTCATGGAAACTAAAATACAAATATCAACTTTACAAGCTTTGGTGACTTTGAAGCTATTTTCGTAGAATAATATTTATTTGAATAGAATGTTAGCAGAATGTTCAAACACTATTTTGATGGTCTTATTAAAAAATGATCTTTTTGAAAGAATAACATGCACTAATTCAATTGACATTTCACGTAAGAGTTTTCTAATATTTAACAAACAATTAAAAGTCAATATTTGAAGGCCTACTAAGAAGAAAAATGCTCAAATCAATATGCATAATAATAACCAAATTAGTGACAAAGGAACTTAGTACACAAGTACACTTTAAAGTATTATTTGATATGAGTTGTTGCATATATCTAAATATAGAGAATTGTTCCAAGTGTCTCATGGAAGCTCTGCAATAAATATTGTTCGCTCTACCCTCTATATTCAAGAAGAATGTTCTAATTAACAAGAACTATCATGTCATAATTGCACCGATTTCTTTTATCCTTCAAGAGATCAATCTAGAAGATTGTTGGCACCTTAGAAAATGTGTCCGACAACTATATTCAATTTTAAAATAAATCTTCAAGCCTTTCATCATCTATAAATAAAAGATCATTTGAAAGATGAAAGCAATATTTCAATCTACAATCAACCTACATTTTATCAACTAAGAAAATGTTTGAAAACTCTTCAATCAAACAAACTCCAGCCCTCTTCACTATATTTGTGGGTTTCTATATTTATGAGTTTGTAGGTTATCTCATACAAGTCCTGACAATCAACTGATCTCAAACGATTTTACCATACACATTTTAATGGCTCAAGTAGATCTTTTAAGTTAACTTGAGCCTATTTGTAAACCCTTCAAGTTTTGAAAAGAAAATAAATGTGAATCTGTTGAGGCTATTTTAATGTAGTTTGTAAATTATCAATAAGTGCTCAAGAGAAATAATGCAAGGTAGAACGTTTTAGAGTTAAGCTCTATAGTGAAAATCTCACAAAATGTGAAACTAAATTTTCCTATATTAGGAGAACCAATATACTTCTTGCATGTGATCTTTGTATTCATTCTCTTTTGTTATTTGCAGTCGCAAGTCACATATCACTTACATTTGTTTTTATCTACAATATCTTTACTTAAACTAACGTGTCCACACATTCTGGTCTGTAAAACGTTTATCAATCAATTTTGATTATCATGTTTAAACTTGATTAAAGATTAACTTAAGTGCATGGATTAATATTTAAAAAATGTCACAATTCAAAACTCATTCTTTGTGTTGATTGCTAATTTATGGTAAGATTGGTGTGTTTCTTGTTGTGTTTTTTAAATCTTCTTGTAGTGGGTTGATATTGTTGATGACTTTTGTTTGAATCAATATGTTTGCTCTCTTTGTTTTGAAGTCAACTTTGCATTCATTTGATTCATCATGAAATGGTTGTGTATTTCTCTCACAACCATTGTTAGAAATAGTTGTTACTTTGTCCATGAATTAGAATTTATTCCTCCATGTACTAGAGAACTTGCCTATTTTAGCATGTTTCTAAATAGTAGCAGTTATAGCACTATTTTTTCTCTATTGAAATTGTAATGATTTATTGCTAAATGATAATGCTGAAATCTTTCTTTTTTTACCAATAACAGAAAATTAGGGTGAATATACAAATCTCAGTAGTAGCGTTATTGAATGTTTATCATTTCATAGGTGATACTTTCTCATAATTGTTTGATATGAATAAATTATGACTATATGAATAATTACTCTTCGAACATATTACTTTTATTTTGTAGATGAGTGATGGTAATACCAATAAATAATTTCAACATTTAGAAGCACAAGATAAAGAGATAGATATTGATGCTTATTTTTTTTTTTAATAGATGATGATTGTTATTTTAAAGATATTGTTTTGATCCCTTCCTTTCTCCTAGAACAAAAATCAACAATATTGAATTAGCATGTAATATGAAACGTGTACTATAGTAACTCTAAAGCTTCTATTCGAGTTGCCTATGAAGCTCATGTTCCACTCACTCTGAAGACTGCAACTTGTTCTAAGATATCTCTGATACACAGCATGCTTTGAAGATGCAACAACGTGACATTGCCCATACCACTAATTCTAAGTCGTGCAATTTTATCTCCATCTATGAATACTTGAACTAAGAAACACAATATCTAACTCCGATGATCAAGTTATTTTTTGATGAAGAAAGTCAACGACTGTAACGAAAAGTGACACTCTAATGGCGACTGAGCTGCTTCATGTTTCTGAAGGTTCAAGAATAGTTTCTGATTTATTCACGTTGCTATTAAACAAGCATATGAAAGAAGATTCAAGGATAATTAATTTCAAGCGCTATCCGAATATTCTCGCATATAACTATTCTAGAAGATTTGTTTGAAGATTCGTATTGGATTTAATCAACTTTCAACAATCATATTCCCAAACTGTATCTATTAAGGTTTATTTTTTTTGTCAAGATCGTTGTTGACCTCGCGTAAGGTAGATACGCTGAGAAGATTTAAGGAGAATTACTTTTAAGCGCTATCTGGACATTCTCGCACATAATCATTCTAGAAGATTTGGTTGAAGATTTATTTTGGAATTCATCAAACTTCAATAATCGTATTTCCAAACCATATCTATCAAGGTCTATTTTTTGTGAAGATCATTGTTGACCTCACGCAAGGAAGATGTACTTAGAATTTATTTGGAACAATATTGAAATCATAATTCATGCTATATAAAGGGATCAAATCTTAAGAAGAAAAAAATAACACAACAACTTAGAAAACCTTATGAACTCACAATTCTGTAAGTATTCAGAATTCAACATTTCAGTTTTAGATAAGACACTTGTTCACCTTTAAATTACTTAGTGCTTAGTGCTATGTTTTAATGTAAATTTATTGTAATCAATCTATTTAGAACAAGCAAAACGTAACCTAGTTTCACCTATTTGTGACCCGATCATGTAGAGGCTATTCTTCCTCAACAACTTGTAGATTTTCAAGTTTGAAGTTGAGAAGACTTGACTTGTAGAGTCAAGGCGTTGTATTGCCTCAAGGATTTGTATGTTTCAGGCTTGAAGTTGAAAAGATTTGACTTGTATGGTTATATATTGTAATTCAGATTCTAAATTACTGAATAAATCCTTATATATGAGGGGACTGGATGTAGCTGCCACATTGGGACAAGGGAGCCGCGTCCCACCAAAAAACAATTGTAGGTAAAATGACCAAAATGCCCTTATTAAAATTACAATAATACCTAAAACCCTAAATCAATATCCTCTCTCTTCCTATCTCTCATACTGTGTTCCTGCTCTCTCTACTTTTACATCGCACCGCTGCTGCTATCTCTTACTCTCTGTCCTACTGCATTGTTGTCGCCTTCTTGTGTTGCTTATGCTTTCTCGCCTCAGTCGTGTTCGTCAATACTAAAAAGGTTCAGATTTTATTGATTTGCTGAACAAGGTGTTTGTGATGATATTGTTGATATTTGTTGCTGATTTAGAGTGTTTTTGCTGATTTTTTTGCTGATTTTTGTTGATTTAGATGTTTGTTGCTGATTTTGCTGTTTTATGTTTTCTAAATTGGTTTATTTATTGAACAAGATATACAAAAGATTTAAAATAATGACTGCCTGTTTGCTGATTTTGTTTCCTAAATTTGTATCCTAAATTGCTAATTTTGTTGATTTAGAATAAAGAAACATAAATAATGACTGCCTGTTTTAGAATGGAACTCTTAAGATTTAGAATGTAACTCTTTGTTTTAGAATGCAGCCATAATGCCAGTTCAAGTGGTTCTATTTGTTGCTTTATTTAATTTTTTTATTTGTATTAGAAAAATTTTTGAGAATGAAGAAGAGTAAAAGAATTGATTCTTTTTTCAGGAGCAAAATTTGTGAGAGTGAAAGAGATGAATAAATTATAACTTCTACATCTGAAACTATCTATGAGAATCCAAGAGTTGAAGAAAATGAGAATCATCTTTCCAAAGTTCCTATAGTTTTTGAAGATGACTTTGAGAAATATTTAGGACTTGACCTCGAAAAGCGCCCTAAAATTTGACAATATCCACCAAATCAATTGGATGCAATACGAAGAGCTTATCTAAAATTTGACCCTTATCAAATAAATTTAGAAGAATATCCTTTATCTGGCAATGAGGTTCATCTAAGATGGTTTCGATATGCTTGATCTAACATATTTTCTTCATGGCTAGAATATTAACCTTCTAAAGATGCTGCATATTACTTGTCATGCTATGTATTTTGCAAAATACCAAGTGGACGTCCTGGGTCAGATGTCTTTATTGGTATGGGTTTTAGAAATTGGAATAAAATTAAAAATGGAAAATGTTGCGTCTTTCTCAAACACATAGGGATGAATCCTTGCTCAGCACACAACAATGCAACGAAAGCTTGTCTAGATTTGTTGAATCAAGTTGGAAATATTAGTAATACTTTTCAAGTGCAAAGCTCGAAACAAATTTTGAAGAATCAAATATGTCTCAAGACATCAATTGACACTGTTTGTTGGTTAACATTTCAAGCTTGTGCTTTTAGGGGACATGATGAAATTAGTGGGATAAGAAATCAAGACAATTTTCTTCAATTGATAAAACTTTGTAGATGAAGCTCGTGATGAATCAAGAAAGGAACAAATTTCTCTTGTGTTAAGATTTGTTGACAAAGTTGGTTTAATACAAGAACGATTATTTTTTTGTGGCACATGTTAAAGACACTACAATTTAAACTCTAAAAGAAGAAGTATGTGATATATTTTCTCGACATAATCTTGATATTTCTAACATTCGTGGTCAAGGGTATGAAGGTGCTAGTAATATGAGTGGAGAATGTAACGGTTTACAAGCACTATTTATGTAAGATTTTCCTTATGCATACTATGTCAGTTGTTTTGTTCATCGATTGCATCTTGCTTTAGTTACGGCATCAAGAGAAGTTGTTCCAATTCATAAATTTTTGCGAAACTAATTTTTGTTGTTAATTTTGTTTGTTCTTCTACTAAGTGTCATGATGAGTTACAAGTTGCTCAATTAGAGGAAATTGGTACTTTGAAACGAGTTGAGGATACACATTGGGGATCACATTTCTCTTCTATTTGTAGCTTGATAAATATGTATGAGACAACTTGTACTATTTTAAAAAAATTACAGATGAAATAAGAAGTTATTCTATAACAGGGGATGCTGATAGTGCTTATAATTATTTGAAGGCATTTGATTTTATATTTATCTTGCATTTGATGAAAGAGGTTATGGAGATAAATGATATACTTTGTAAAGCCTTACAACAACAATATAAGGATATAGTTAATGCCATGTATTTGGTTGGAACAACAAAGTCTCTTATTCAAGCCTTGAGAGAAGATTATTGAGATGCATTATTTACTAAAGTGAAGAATTTTTTGTGAAAAACATTATATTGAGATTCCTGATCTCAACAAAGTTCATTCAATAACAAGATTTGGACGCTCGTGTTCAAGAAGGTCAAGTTAAATTAGCGGATACTTTTAGAGTTGAAATATTTTTTACTTACATTGATCAACAATTACAAGAACTGAATAACAAATTTAGTGAGCAAACAATGAATTTATTAACTCTAAGTTGTGCTACTCATAGGGATAATTATAAAGCTTTTAACATTGAAAAAATTTGCACTATAGTTAAAAAATATTAACCTTTGGATTTCAATATGCAAGAGAAGATTAATTTGAAATTTCAACTCCGATATTTCTTGGTTAATGCTCGTCAAGATTTAAATTTGAAGAATTTATTAACTATCCAAGAATTGTGCTCGTGTTTAGTTGCAATTGAAAAAGCGCAAAATTTTTACTTGATTGATAGATTACTCTGTCTTATCATGACTCTTCCAGTTTCTATTGCCACAATTGAAAGATCTTTTTTAGCAATGAAAATTATGAAGTCTAGGTTAAGAAACAAGATAGAAGGTGACTTTTTGGCAGATAACATGACGATTTATATTGAAAGAGAAATTGCTGCAAGTATCAGTTTTGAGTCTATTATTGACGATTTCAAGTTAATTAAAGAGTGTAGAGTATTACTTTAAGGTATTAATTCTTAAGTCATGTAGTTCAATTATTTACATATTTGATTTATACATATTATAATTTTATGTTAGTCACTCTAAACTTTTTAGTCAAGCTTCGCCACTAATTATATACCTTATCTATTTATTTGTCAAGCCATTTGTTCCAATTCTAAGTTGTAAGTAGAGGCATTGCCATAGAGCAACCCATCCAAATTATATAAAATTCGTGTATTAACTCATAAATATAACTTAAATTACTAATAAAACTTCTCAACTAATCTAAATTTTTATTAAAAAGTAGATTATAAAAGATATTTTCAATGTTTAACAAAGGGAGCATATCCTTATTTGTTGATAAAATTCCTTCGAATTAAGAAGTCATAGATCAAAACATCCGTACATTTAAATGTGATAAAATTGATGGCAGTTGGTAGTTCAAGCCGATTTGGGATTGGTGGTATCCTCTGTAATAATGAATTGCATGTTGTGAAGAGAATTTCCAACATATATTTGAAATTCTTTAATAGCTATATTAATGTAGCAAAATTAAATAACTTAATGTATCACTTGGTCAAGTGGTTGCAATGTTTGAGTTTAATTCAAATCAATGCATCTGTAAAGTTGTCAAAGGTTATAATATTTCTCAAGAGTTGTTTTCTTTCACCAATTGATATGAGTTCTTGAGTTTTTTTCCCCCACTAATTGGTATGAGTATCTCTATAAATAGAGATACTTTAGAGGCAGAAAGAACAAGACAATTTTTATATTACATGAATTAAATTTGTGTCAAAAATATTTTTGCGTCATTTCTTTTTTTCTCTAGTGCATGAGAGTAAATGAAATAACTTTATTCTGTAAACTATTATTGATTGATAGGTTTGATGTGAATGTGCAATTCACTTTAAGGGTTCCAAAGTATCCTAAAGGAGATTCGCCGGTTAACCCATTTGCATCCAATATATATAGATTGGTGGGACGAATCGAATCTAAAGCTTAATGTGATACATACACTTTAGAACTTAATTGTGCAACATTCATCATCAATTTCATCATCTTGATCAAGATTTGCAGCATATCCCAACAATAGTTTGAATTTATTTTTAAACAATGGTTGTTTCTTTAAAGAAGATGAACAATCATATAATATGTGGTATTAGATCAACACATATAAGTCTTAAATAAAAATTGTTGTTTCATGCAATAAATTGTTATATGTATAATTGATAATTTCACATTATATGGCATGAAACTAATTGTTTATTGTTTATCTTTATTTTTTAAAATTATTGTAAGTTGACAAATGTTGATAGAAGAAAGTAATAGAAAATCTTAATGATTTTATTCATTATTTATTTTCTATTTTGATTCTTATTTGGATTTACCGTAGAACATATTTATATATGAAACTTGAATTAACAAATATAATTTATGATGCATGTATTAGTTATAATATAACTGTGAAGATATGGTTTCTATAATAAAAATGAAATAAATTCTTATTTGTTAATGAATAGATAACTTACATGTTTGGACCCACCCTATAATATTTTATTATACGAAATTTTTATGATCATATTTTGTTAGCTTGTGGCAATATATATTTAATACATTTAATGTATTATATCTTGAACTTGGATATATTGAAAAGAGAGTTATAATTTTAAATTGAGATGCTTATTAAATATAGTAAAAGGTAGAATGACATGAAAGTTTGTGCATGTAATAATTGAAATGTTTATTAATTGTATGTGATACAATATGAAGAGATTAAATAAAAAAAGTGTCATGGTTTGGTGATAATTGATCAACACTATAAAAAATATAAAATGTAATCGGATGTTGTAAGTCGTGACTTGTACCAAACATAATATATGATATGTTGTTGAAAGGTTAAGTCGCCATGCAAACAATCCAAGTAAAGAACATTGTCATGCTATTAATAAAGTATTAAAATATTTGAAATGAACAAGTAACTATAGTTTAATCTATAGTGGATATCCTTCAATTTTAGAAGGATATATAGTTGTCAGTTGGGTAAATCATGTTGAGGATAATGGTTCTACAAGTCGATGGATCTTCAATCTTAATGCATGTGCAATTTATTGGGGTTCAAAGAAATAAACTTGCATTACCAACACCACCATGGCTACATAATTTATTGTTCTAGCTGCATGTAGTAAAGAGACTGAATGGCTAAGAAATTTGTTGTATGAGATACCAATTTGACCAAAGCCAATGGCACCAATGCCCATACATTGTGATCCACACTATCAAAAACATATATTCAAGTATATAATAAAAAGTCTAGACATATTGGTTTAAGACATAGCTATGTAAAGGATTTATGGAGTGACATCCATAGTGTTTGTAAAATTTAAATAGAATCTTGCAGATCCTTTGACGAAAGGTCTGACAAAGAATATGGTGTTGAAGACATCATTAAGGATGTGATACAAGCTCATATCTAAATAATCACCAATGGTGGAACAATCAACTCACACTTGAGTAACATTAAGTCTTAGGTTCAATGATGAAAGTATACTATTAGAGTGATTGGAGTACTTGACTATATATACATCCCAAAGAGTAAAAGTACTTGGACCATAAAATAAAAGTGGTATCATGAGATCTCCTCTTAATGGACATATAACATATATTTGCTAGAATGTATAATTATGGGTGCATTTATGATATAATTCACCTATATGAGAATGAAGTGGGCCGCTTCATAGAGTTCAAGAGCTTGACTCTTAAATTCTCACGAAAAGGATATGAGACACATGACCTTATCAAATGTGTCATTTTTATAATTTGATCAATGATACCGACATTTTATGTGTGAGTTATGCACACTTATTCTAATGAATGGTTGGTTCAAATTTTGTCTATCAATCTATTTGGGGATGAGTGAAAATATAATTTACTAAGTAATAGTTCAAATCGCAAGATACCTTTATCTGAAACCATAAGATTTTAGGAATAACGGATTTAAATATATTTTGAAAATGGTGGAGGATTGTGAGGGGAATTTCCAAAATACATTTAGAATTATCTAATAGCTATATTAATGTAGCAAAACTAAATAACTTAATGTGTCACTTGGTCAAGTGGTTACAATGTTTGGGTTTAATTCAAACCAATGCATATGTTAAGTTACCAAATGTTACAATCTTTCTCAAGAATTGTTTTCTTTTACCAATTGGTATGAGTTCAAGAGTTGTTTTCTTTTACCACTTGCTATGAGTATCTCTATAAGTAGAGATACTTTATGAATTAAATTTCGGACAAAAATATTTGAGTCATTTCTTGTTTTCTCTAGTGCATGAGAGTAAATTAAGGAACTTTATTTTGTAAACCATAATTGATCGATAGAGTTGATGTGAATGTGCAATTCACTTCAAAGATTTCAAAGTATTCTGAAGGGAATTCGCCGATTAACCCGTTTGTATCCAATATATATAGATTGGTGGGGACGAATCGAACTTAAAGCATGGTGTGATACATACGTTTTAGAACTTATTTGTGCAACATTTATCATAATCAATTTCATCATCTTCTTGATCAAGATTTGTAGTATACCTTGAACAAAAAATCCAACACATACTATTGCCATGGCTTGGTTTAGACTTGGTTCTCAGTCTTGTTGGTGACTAAGGATGGTGTCCCTTATAGTCACGTTTATGCTCCAATTATTGACCACATTAGAGTTGTAAGTAATCGGTCTTGGGACCTTTTGTTTACTAATTTCTTGCATTAAGGAAATATCTTTGTTGATTGGCTAGCTAAGCATGGAACCTTCATTGATCAAAGCCACCACGTCTCACCTCATTGCCTTACTACTATTTCTTCCTTTTTTGGCTCATGCTTTAGGGGTTGAGAGAAGACGAGAGTTATTTCTTTGTCTCTTTTCATTTAGATAAAAATATTTTAACGCTTATATTATTTTTAGCTATAAATATTCTTAATTAGCTTCAATTATATTAATTTTCTATATATTGCTATGTCACAATAATAAGTATAAATGAACCAAGTTGGATAAAACACTTAAAGAAATGGAAACATCTTCCATATACAAACACATTTTCATGACATATCTCACATCATATTACATACTTTGTTGAAATAAAATTGTGAATGGTTACTCTCATATTGATTAGAAATGGAGAAAATGTTATATATATATATATATAACAGAAGTGGTCCATAAACCAATTGCTTTAAGATTTTTAGTTGAAATGAGGTGTTAAAGTCTCTTGTGATCCTGAATCATACCTAAAGCCACATGAAAACTATTGAATTTTAAAATAAATTAAATGATTTAAGTTTAATTCTCTTAGATTTAATATTAACAAGTCATGAATAAGTTGTTTGTAAATTTTAGTCACGATTATAAATAAAAATCAATTACTTTAAATCTTTTAATGCTACTATTTTTAATACACATTTTATTTAATTTACAATATTTAATTTTAATAGTTAAATATTTGACATTAATAATAAACAATATAATAAATTGAACTTTTATTTTACATAAAATCTAAAAATTTAAATTTACTAAATTTTATTTTTTTAATCTCCATAAAAGTAGATTTTTTTATT
>JBBPBR010000007.1:41233904-41244523 GCA_037974775.1 Cicer pinnatifidum
TTGTTAGTAAATAATTAAAATATTTCAAATTGATTACTTCAAAATTTATTACTTTAATTCATTTCAAAATTGATTAATGTATTTAAAGTACTCATCAAAAAGCAATAAGTAAATCCACAAAAGCAAAAATAAATTCATATATGAATAAGGCATGATAAAATGAATACAAAAATGGAGAAGTGGATAAAAAAAGAATACTTAAGAAAACCTATATCAGAGTGACACGTAAGGATGACAAAATCTAATAAAAATTGACGGACGATAATTTTAGATATTTTAAAAAAGATAAGGATAATTACATCATTTTCTCCTATTAGTTGAGTTAAGTGTGTTTTAAAATTGTGTGACATATTTCTTTCTCACTTATAGTAGATGCTATTTGTGAGAGAAACTACTATGTTTAACTTTTTATTTTTAGTCAAAAAGTAATTTATTTAACAAAATGATTTTTTAAAAATATGAAATAAACCTCCTTCAAATAATAAAAAATAATTTTTAATTTGAAAAAATAAATTTTTTCACGATAAAATCTAAAACAAATGCAATCAATATTAGTGTAAATCATGTTAATGTATATTATTGTGGCCTTTATGATCCTTGTAGCTTTATTAATATTGACCGTATATGTAAATAGATGGTTCAAGACACTTGAATTTCACACCAAGTACATAACCATATTATTTATGATCATAGATTTCATGTACAATTGTTGCACAACGAGATCTTGAGACATGATGTGACTTAAATAAACAAAAAAAAAATGAAATTTCATCAAGTTTTGGACCAAAATTATGTTATGAAATTTCATCAAGTTTTAGACCAAAATTATGTTTGGGAGACCGAAACTAGGAAGAAATAAAATGAAGGGGACTACTTTTGCGATTCAACTAAAATAAGGGGACCAAAACTGTAATAAAGTCTAATTTTTAAAACAATTGTTAGCTCTTATTATTAATTAAAATAAACACAAAATAAAATAAGATGGTTGAAAATATATTTTTACCTTTTTAAAATATATTGTGATTCTATGTATACCTTTGAGAAAATAACTAGAGGTATGCAAGGAATTACAATAATTTTTAAAAAGTAAAGATATATTTTTGACCTCTTATTTCATATTATGGTTATTTTGATTAATAATTAGAGCTAGTAATTTATTTAAAAGAAACAATAATATAATTATGATAACATTATTAATAGTAATTTAAATTATTAACTCTAATTATTAATTAAAATCTTTAGATAAGACAAAATATCTCAATTTTAAGAAATAGGGGACCAAAACTGTGAGATAAAAAATAGAAAGATCAAAATTAAAAATCAGTTAAAATAGAAAGACTAAAATTACAAAATTAGAAATATAAAGAATAAGATTATAAATCAATTAAAATATATAATTAAAATTACGAAATTAAAAATAAAAAACCAAAATTACGATTTAAACCAATATAGTTACACAACAAAACATTTATTCTAACCCGTTTAATGTTAACCTAAATTACTTGAGTGTGAGATTTGCTATTAGTAGGAAATTTGAGTGGGAGTGAAGACGTGTGAGTGTATGTATTGAAAGGGAGAGGAGAGAAGAAAAAAAACAAAGAAAATGTGTTGAGGTGAGAGTAGAGTAGCCAGTCTCTCTCCCTGGGGAGAGAAAGAGAAAAAGAGAGAGAAAGAGAGATAGGAAGTTAAGCCTTTAGAGACAGAAAAACAGACACACATACATATATTAGATAGACAAAAAAAAAATAAAAACTGCTCACTTTCCCATTTCTCACACTTTCTTCTTTCTTCTTCTTCGTCATCACATTCGTACACACACTCTCTCAATTCTCAAATGATGAATTCAAGCAAAATCGAAGAAGAAGACGATCTTTTCCTCCGAGTCCCACCGGATCTAGTCATACACCCTCCACACCAGATCCTCCCTCCCACCACAACAACAACAACAACCTCACCACCACCACCAGACCCTCCCTCTTTCTCTCTCTCCGAAATCGTTCTCTTCCCTTCCCCTTCCTCCTCCGACTCCCCCCCGAGTCACTCCTCTGCCGACTCACCACCGAGTCACCAACTCACCACAACATCAAAACCCTTATTCGTAAGCCCTGACTCTCACATCTCCTCCCAATTCTACACATTCAATCCCGACTCCCACTCTCTCATGATCAACTGCCTTCTCCAAAATCGCCTCGCCACTCCCTCCGAGATCCGCGCCGCCACTCCACGCGCCGTCCTCAAATCATGGCGAACCGTTTGGAAAGACCGTAACGAAGAAACTGCTTACCTAACCGCATGGAAACGAATCCAAGACAAATTAACCGCGCGTGTGGACCAACACGGTAATCACTTCCTCTGTTTCAAAAACAACACGAATCAATTCGTTTCGCATATTAATCAATGGCAAGACATTGTTATGAGTTATCATAGTGATGCTGATCTTAAACATCTCGGTGTTAAAGACACCGTTGAGAGAATTAAACAGGTTTGGACTGTTGGTGCTAAGTTTTATGGTATTCCTGAGAGTTACATTCGTGTTTGTATAGGCGCTTGTCCTGTTTGCTCTGCGGTAGCCTCTGGATCTAATGTATCAGAGGCTGCAGCGGCTGCTAGGAACAAGCGGCGGAGATTTGAGTATACTGAATCCTTTGATGTGCCTGCTAAGGAAGTTCCTAGTAGGTTGCAGCAACTTGCTGCTAAGCATAAGGTTGTGCTTTGTATTAGGCAAAAGTATATTAGGTATAAGCCTTTTATGGCTGAGGTTAAGGATTATGCTTGTCATAGAGCGGGTCAACCTGCTGCTTCTAAGAAATCTAAGATTTTGAAGAGGGAGCCTTATGCTTCTAAGAGGTGTGGATGTGGGTTTCGGATTAGAGCTATTGTTCCGATTGCAAATTATAATGAGAAGGATAAGAGTTTTGTTTATCAGGAAGAGGGGATGGCAGTTTTTAAATTGTATGCTGTGCATTCGGGGCATGAGCCGGGGCCGTTGGATGGGAATGCTAGGATTATGCATAGGGTTGTTGGACATAAAGGGGGGTATTTGATGGATCAGGATGCGGTTGTTTATGGGGTGAGTGAGGAAATGGAGAATGACGGGTTTGGTTTGATGGGGAAAGATGAAGGGGATTTGCAGTTTTCGGTTTTGCAACAGGTGCAGGAGTTGAGAGCTGAGGTTGCGATGTTGGAAGGGAGGGTTTCGAAGATTCCGCAGGAGTTGTTGGGTTCGGTTTCGAGGGATTTGTTTGATGTTGTGAATAAAATTAGGAATATAGGGGAAGTGGGTTTGAAGCCGATGGGGTTACTTCCGGATAAGTCGCATGCAGACGATGTCTTGGTTGGGGATAATGATCTTGCAAACTGGAGTAGTCATCACCATGAAAGGATTTACGGGGATGGCAAGGACACAGAGCTGATTGAGGACGATGAAGATAGTTTCGGCCGCACTTTGGGGGAAGTGGTTTCTTGGGGTGACCATATCAGGACAGAGTGCAGAAGTCAGAAGGATCTGATGAGTGAAACTTGTAAGCCTGAAAAGTGGTTGAAATGCAGCGACTTCGATGAGAAGAGCATCCTTGATTGCGAGGATACTAAATTAACCAAGCCCATCAGACATGACGATGCTATAGTTTCAGATGTAGGTCTTGGTTGTATACAGGTTGATAGTTTCTACCAAGACAATGCTAAATGGTATGATTCTCCTTGTGCTTTGGATACCGGTGCAGATTGCGAGGATACTGGATTCCGTCATGGAGAGATTTTATAGTGCCATGAACGTCAAAGTTAATCCATTCTAACTTATTAGAGATCATATTCTACCATGCGTGCTTCTGTACCCCTTTCAACAAATAGAAGTGGGATTGTACATTTATGTATACAGAAGATTGGAGCAGTTCAACTTGCCCTTTAGGTGTATTTTATTGTGTATGGTTCTGTAAAGTATGACCAATTATGCTTTTTTGCACATAACTTTGTTATGAGTATGGCTGTATTTGTTGACTTTGCTCTCTTTCAGCCTTCAGATTCTTTATCTTAGTCCTTCTTATAAAGCACATTGGTGCTTTAGTGGTCTGTTTTTGAACTTCAGATAATTTTGTATGTATTATGAGGAGCCACCGGTGATTTATATCCATATGGTGTTTTGAACATTTTTCTTTACAAATCTACTGATTTCACATGTGTATAAGATCATTTGGCTTTTTGTTGCATGAAGATTATCAACTACCGTGCCGTAGGGCTTATTAGACAACCCAATATATCAACCGTAGCTCAGCCCCACTCTTTTGGCAATTGCTTTTGTACCAAATTGAAGATTGAAGGATTTTGGTGCTATGGCAAATGCCTTCAGGTACATCCTGTTTTCCTCCCCATTTTCGAACTGCTAAATTACTATAGTTAAGGATTTTTGCAAACCTCCCCTCCTTTGTTACTGTGTTTTTATTTTAAATGCTAGAATATGTGCTTAATACATTGCCTGGCTATGAATTAGTAAAATAATAGTTTTGAGGTAGGTGTATGTACTGTTTATTCTGTTATACAAATCTTTTTACTGACCGCTAGCATAAAATTGGCAATTTCATGGGGGAAAAAGGGAACTTCACACTTAAGTTTGAATTCTTTTTCATCAAGTAAAGTATTCAAGGGTTTTTTCCAATTGGTAATCTAACACATTTCACTGTAGTATCCATATCAGAAGGTATTCAAGACATTAATTAACCTTAGGTTATGTGCAGGGTTCCAATAGTTAATTGAGAGACACTTTTTCACCTTTTTCACCTTAGGTTATGTGCCCATCCTGTATGAGGAACTTTTTTAAGTCAAGTTATGCTCCTAACTAAGATTGTTTGATAATTCAGTGAAGAGCATCAAGATGAGTTCATAATTTGATTGCTTTTGCTGTAGCATGTCTCTATTAGCTTGCTACTGTTGTATACACATGGTGTTTGAAGGACAATAGATGTACATGTATTTTCTAAGGAAAACGAAGATGTTGATAACATTGTCTTTGATTCTTTGTCAAACAATTTCATGGTCCAACAAGTTTGTGTCTCGTCTGTTGAATATTATTCTAGGGATCCTGTCCTGTTCATTACATTTTCTTTGAAGTATTACAACAACAACAAGAAGTCGACAACTAAGCTTTTTCCTCCTGGGATTTTCTTTGAAGTAGTAGTCATATATTTAATATACTACTGTATTAGACAGTAGACAACCAAATTACCAAACAGAATGTTGAAGGTTAGGGAAATTCAGGGTCTTTTCCACATCATGAATGGAGGTGACAACTTTTATGCTCAAAATCTTATCTTTGATTGTTGTTCTGTCTGAATTGGTCTTGATGGTACTAGTGTTTACGTTTTAAAATTTACCTGTAGCTTCATGCTTGTCATTGAGTTTACATCCTTCAATGCCTCTTCTAAAGTTCATTCATGTTAAATAAAGATGATTTTTGTTGCTCGAGTTATTACTTATTAACAACCATTTCACTGCCTAATTATAATTTTACATCTGTCTTTACTTATGCAAGTTTCTATTGGCTCTGAAGGCAACTGACCTGGAGAAGATGCCAGATACTGCAAGACCAAGAAGATCTTATCATAGCCTTAAATTAGGTATGCTTTCATATGTAGATAGTGGCTTGCTGTTTTAAACTGAAAACACATCATTGTTTTTCTGTGTTCGCATTCATGATTCATCATAGTGCCAGATAGGGTCCATTTTCTAGTCCTGAATCTCTCTGCTACTACATTCTCATGTATCTTTGTGAATTCATTTCGTATTCTTTGATTGTTGATTTAACTTTGTTTTTTGACTCTTGTACTATGATGTAATCACATCTAGTCAATAATGCAAATAATTTTTACTTGTTTCTACACTGGATGCCAGTTTGTGCCCTGGAATTTACTGGAACTCAACTATTAGAAGGTACTGTTAAATAATGTCATATGTCTGACACCAATAGATTTCATAAACTTCAAAGTTTAATCGTAATTTATACATAAGTAAAATAAGAAACAGCATTTTGAATTTATACAAGTATGGAACACTACGGTTTTTGTAAATGAGACTGTTTGTATATCAGTTTGTTCATGTGTACCATCTGATATTTTCTAACATGATAAAACATGTTAATGCAATCAATCATACTCTTTCGGTGTCTTGGAAGCAAACAGATGCAACCATGTTTTGATCTGGAAAATAATTATGAGAAAAAATTGAGAAGCAAACAGTCATCCCACATCTCATCCTTTTTGTCATCATGTAATTCAATGATAGAGACCAATGTCTTTTATTCAGTGTTGACCAGAATGATGAGCTTAGAGTCGGTCAGTTTCTCTTTGTTTTGTTTTATTGTGGTTATTATAACTGGATTATGGAATTATTCATCTGTGGCCCTAAGCTGTTTCATTGTTTCTCTATGCCAGAGTTCATCAATTTGTCTTTTATTCTCTACTGTTATGATCATTACTAAAGACTGTAAGCTGTGAAGGCATTATGACTCAGGTCTTAGTTACTTGATCGGTTACTATGTCTTGTGAGTCTCGTGCAAATGATCAAATGTGAATATTTGTAGTTTATATTTGGCGATAATATCTTAAGATGCAATGTGATAAATTATTACATATTCATGGGTAATTGAGTGTTTGAGGGAAAGAGGGAAACAGTGTATTGAATATATACTTAATAGTGTTATTCTGATTTTAATGTGATAAAAATGTGTTTATAGTACCTGGTATGTTAGCATCGGTGGTATAGGGTGGATGAAATAGAATGAGCTAATTAGAATTTTTAAAAATGGGTCTTATTCCCATTACATCCTATACAATCAATCCAAACATACTATTATGTTGGATTTGTACTACTGAGAATTAGGGAGAAATAACCTGGATTACAGAACAATAACGTAGAACTTCGAGGGCTATGCACACTCCCACTTTCCCAAAGCCACAATTTACTCAAACGATCAGTTCTAGCAGAAAAAAGATACAATTGTGTTTGTAGTTAGTATGATGTATTGAAGATGTATCATATCTGGATGATAATTACAGTTTTAGTTGGGAAGAAGTATTAAAATGTATCCGTGGAAATATTTTAAAAAAGTATTAAAGAATTTGTTGATACTTTATGGATATGTATTTGTTATGGTGTTTCTTATAATTATGGTGTTGATTTAACTTTAAATTTGAAGAAAAATTGAATTGTTAAGGGTAAAATTTGTCCAGAAAAAGGTCCAACCAAAATTAAGAGTTACCTTTATATAATTGTATAGATGTATAGATTTTGAAAACCCACACACAAATACATATTACTAGTAAATTTTAAGAAGAAAAAAGAACAACCAAAATTAAGAGTTGCTTTTATATAAATAGTCTGCGATGCCATTGATTTGGAGTCTCCTAGTCACTCAAATAGTATCTCTTAGTGATTGATGGCTACCATTTTGTAGTTCTTTCGACCTAGTTTTAATGATCCATGTTCAACGCATGGAGGGACTACAAAATTGGATTAGGTGCAGTCAGCACTTAGGAACCATCTGATCTTGATCGGATGATTTAAATCTCAAGACAGTTTTTTATTTTTGTTTACTAAAAAATTCCGAAATTAAAATTTGAACTGTCCGATCTTGATCAGACAACCTCGAGCTTGCTCGGTCACCACTTGTAAATGCACGGTATCCAGATCCATTGTCAGGGTATTTTGACTTCTTCATTTAATCAAAATTCAGTTATTGCATGTGCTTTTCGCACAGTTCCAAAAAAAGAGACTCTTTGCACTGGTGAATATTTTGTGGATTTTAATTATGTTTGGCATTTCATATTTGTATCTAGTTTTAAGGGTCTTACATCTTACTGTTTTGTAGTGCTTTGTGCAAAAACATTTATTGCAGTAGCACAGAATTAAAGGACTGAATCGAGCAGTTTCTTTACTTGACAGAGCACTGATTCTTTACAAGTTTGTGATGAAATTAGTGTAATAACAACAGACATGATTAACAGTTGCATGGAAATTTGAAGTACCCTTCATGATCATTCACCATGGATGGAACATTTCAGCCTGTGGTTGTATGTGCTTCATGATTAGTAAAACTGACTTTTAGTTATTTAGTGATAGGATGGTAACTATCACTCAAAACTGTTAGACAATTAGTGTTCAAATGCAGTTGACTGAAGTGGTAGTTTTAATTCCAATACCAATCAGTTTCTTGACGATTCAAATGAACAGCAAAGAACTTAATGCTGTTGGTTTTATATTCCTACTCCATAAGGCCACGATTGTAATCAAAAGATGATGGTTTCATCTTAAGGCCTTGTCAAAAATCACAATATCTTGCTTGTATACTACTTAACGTGTAAATTTAGCTTTCTTTTAAAGTCCCCTCGTTTTCTGGACATGGTTTGTTCCTGAAGTTTATCTGAATTTTAGGTTCCTGACAGGTGTTTACTGTATTTTAGATGAAATAATTACAACAGTTAAAGTAATTTTGAGTGATCACACAGCTAGTTAAAGGAATTTTGAGTGATCACACATCTAGACTGTTCAATCACAATCAGATGGATCTAATTTATGTTTGAATTTTAGATTTAAAAATCATTAAAACTCAAATTTAAAATTCAGATGTGTTTATTGCAATCATCTATTACATTAAATCCAAATGCAATTAAACTCTTTACATTTATTAAAACTCTTGACAATTACAACCTGATGGACATTTAGCTCAGTATAGAATCAACATTTGGATCAGAATAATTTAACCAGATACCCATTTAAACCTGATAAAGCATTTGACAGAATACACAAATGCATAAGCATTTTATTGTATTATGCTATTGCTATGGCCTTTTTATTTATTTATGTTGAAGTTTATTCTATAGCTATCATTACCAATAATAAAAGGAAATGGAAAATTTCTTTGCCAAAGGGATAAATGTGGGTTACATAATTCTTCATTTTGAAATTAGTACAAATTGTTCAGGTACAATTAGTAACAGGCTCGGGAAATTAAGTGAAGTTATAATTTCATTAGACAAAAAAAAAACACAATACAACATTGCCATTAAAATGCAAGAAAAATGTCAAGAAAGAACTCTTAGTGAGAATTAGATGGTTGGAATCTTACTCCAGGCAAGTACCTAGAGACAAATTCTCGAGCCAAAGCTTGGAGTTCCTCATCCTGAAGTTGTTGATCTGATTGATTGAAGAAGCTGCTCGAGTCCAATGATGTTGAAAGTTGTTGAAAAGGATCAAAGTGCATGGACATGTTAGAGGCACTCTGCAAATCTGCATTTGTTCCCAAGTGATCGGACGAGGAGGAATGAAGACTCGGCGATGAGCTTTGAGGGTTTGGAAGAGATGGAGCTACTGAGATTGGGAGGCGTTGCATTGTTGCAAGGCTGTGTTGAACATAGGTCAACTCTGCCTGCAAGCTCATAACCTGCGGTGCATCATACAAAATCTTATTCAACAATAACAAATCTCCAATTATTTAGGACATAATTAATCTCGATCCAAGATTCATTGTATCTCAAAAACACCTTAGAGGCAAGAGGGATATATGAAACACCTTAGATGTGAATTATTTCATCTATAGTTTATTTGTGAATTTAATGGTTAAACAATTTTTAATAAGTTGCACATCTTGTTATAATAAGGCATATGAGTAAGTTATTTTTGCTGACTTCTAATTATAAGGGAAGTAGAAGGTTAATTATTCTTCACACCACAAAAATGTTCCAAAATTAATTTATTAAGGGAATAATCCTTCAATGAATTATTAATGTTAGTTGTATAGATCAGATTATGCAGCAATACATAAATTATCATGTTATCTATTTAATCATCTATCAAACTGAACACACCTAATGAATAGATGGCTAATTTTCTGAAGAAAATATTCTCTGATTAAAAATAGCTTTTATCTAATCATAAAACATGCCACTAGTATAGAAATGTCACAGGTAAACAGATAGAGATTGATATATTTTGGCGTGCGCCAAATATCTACATGCTCCAAATATCTACATGCATGTGAAGAAATATTATTCTTATTTGATATCAAGAGATAAACTTCAATATTTTATTTTGACTGCTAGATTAATGCTACTTTTTTAATTGCAGCCAAGAAGACATAATCAATCTTATCCAAACAACTTTTCCATTTTCTCTTATTGGGTAGAGAATCTAGAAGGGCTAATTAATTGGTACTACTAGTAGTATTTGGTAACTAATCACTTAGACAATGGAATCCTGCCTAATTAAAGTAAAGAAATCCATTGATGTATATCTTTCCAATAATGGCCATAAAACGGGAAAAAAAAAACATATATTAATTATTGAGGGAGAGTTTTGGTACAATTGTTTTTTAATTAATAAATTAATAATTATTTTTGTCAATTTAATAATTATTTATAAATAGTTGTATTTTAAAAGAAATATTATTTCATAAGAAAAATATCGTTTTATAATTTTTTTTTATAACATCAACCGTTTGACTATTTATAAATATTGTATTAAATTTTTTTTCTTAAAAAAGTATTTAATATTTACTATTATTAGTAGTAACAAATTCATAAAGTTTTAAATACTTTTTTAGTAAAACTTTAAAGAAATTTGTAAATCATAAT
>JBBPBR010000007.1:41268060-41301912 GCA_037974775.1 Cicer pinnatifidum
ATGAATAGATTTCTAAAACAAATGAATTAAGAGTCTGCATATCAATAAAGCTGAGAAGGTTGATTCAACAAAAAAGAATACACTCATCATTTTATAAATTGATTTTGTAATGATAGGTAAAATAATATGAAAAAACTAAAATAATTGAAATTGAGAAAATTTATAGTAAGATTAATTTTGGTAATGATTTATATTATTTTTCTAAATTTATCCTTTAGAATGAAGAACTAAACTATCTTCCTAACATAGTATTTATCATTAACTGCAAATAGATAATATTTTTAATAGAGAAAAAATAAAATTAGTTAACAATTAATAGCAAAATTAATAATTAAGTGGAGTAGTTCCCCCAATTAAAATTTGTCCCTTGTATATGTGGAGTTTTGTATATGTTGGTAGTTCTTGTGGCTATCTTCTGTTTTGGTTTTTTTATTTTTTATTTTTGGTATAGTTTTGTAGCATATTTGTTCTTAATATATTTTTCAACTCTTAAAAAAAAACTTTAGAGAAGACATATCCCTCCTTGTGTATGCCATAAAATATGAAAAGAAAAATGTACAAGAGTTCTAATTAAGCTTTTATTATTTATTATATGTTATTTTTCTTACTATAAAAATATTCATCCTTTTTTTGTTCATATATGACCTACAATCTTTCTTGTTTGTTTCATAGGTAGTGAGTTTACAAGCAGAACTCTCCTACTTACAAAGCCACATAGCAACATATGAAGTACCCCAACCACCAAAAATTTCACCACCACAAGCAACCATAGCACCTTCAATGGTCTCACTAGCCAATCTTCCATTAGCCTCTTCTTCATCTATTAATCCAGCAACATATGACTTGTCTTCACTTTTTGATCCAATGGCCCAAACTTCTTCATGGGCCATGCATCAGAGGCCCAATGGTCAATATTTTGGTAGTGGCACATCAACAAGTAACAATAGTGGTGGTGATCTTCAATCATTGGCAAGAGAGCTTTTGCATAGATATGGATCTTCTAATGACCCATCATCTCATTCCAAATGATCAATCTTTCACTTAATCAACTAATCTTTGCCTTAAGTGATCTCAAAGTTTCAATGTTTTATATTGAGAAAGTAATTATAGTCATGGTTCTTTATATCTTCTTTTTTTTTTTTTTTTTTTTTTATATATAATATATAAGATTTTTATGTTTATTTACCTACCCCTTTATTGCTTATAATTAAACAATTTAGCTAATGAGAATATATACTTTCTTAATTATTTCTAAGTTCCTTACTAATAGAGTTATTATTAGAGATTTTATTTATTTATTTTTAAACCCCTTTAATTCAAAAATTGGTAGTGTGCTTTATCTCCTATACATGTATCAAACCTAATTTATTACATCTATAAAAGCATGCATGAAATTTAACTACCAACCTGAAAAAAAAATACATATTTCATATTCTTTTAACTATTTAATTGATTTGTGAAAATTTATCTTTTAAATAATAAACAGTTATCTTGTGTATGACTTATACAATAAATTATAATAAATATATTAATTATATATTTTTTTTCAAATTTTAATATAAAAAATATTTAAGAGATACACTATTAATCAAATATAATAACCGAAAATGTGTGTTTTTACTTGCGGAAAAAATCTGAGGAATTTCCTTAGGATATTCTGCAAATTTGCTTTAATAAAGGAAATCAGTTATGACTTATGAATTCCTTGTTTGCGGATAAATCTATAGGGAAATTTGCTTTACCTGCGGATTTATATGAAGAATTTTTCTGAGGAAAAACCCAGAGCAAAATCCTCATATATTTTTCCCTTATTAAATTTGAAGCAAATTTCTAAAGTAATTTTTCACTTATTGAATTAGCAGAAAAATCTTCAAGTAACATTAACTTAAATAATTTATCTGTAAAAAAAAATACTACCTTAAATAATTTAACTTATTTTAAGATAATCCTTATAAAAAAACACTTTTTTAAAATAATTTTTAAAAATATTATATTTTTAAGAAATAAATAAATTTTTAGTCTCCATAAAATTTTATAGTTTTGTTTTTAGTATCTAAGTCTCATGTTTATTATTCAAATTTTTAAATATTTTTTTCATACATATTTAGATCATTATAAAAGTTTCTCTCACAAAAATTTAGAATTTCTTAAAAGTGATGCATTAAATATGAACTTTTAAGTGCCAAAAGCTTAAAAACTCATATTTAATAGATCATTTATTAAAGAATTCTAAATTTTTGTATAAGATATTTTTATAATGTTGCATGAACAAAATCATTTAAAAATTTGAATCATAAACATGAGTTCACTTGAAAATAGGATACAAAACAAAACTGTCAAATTTTTCACTACAAAATATTCAAAGATTGTGTCACTTAGATTGCGGCGGTTGCTGGAAAATTGTCCTTCATGTCGAATTGCGACCATTCTTACTATATTTTTTACAAACCATTGACGCTGTAAAATAAGAAATGTGCCTTCTAATTTCGCATTTGTTCTTTCCCACTATTTTTTCCCAAGTCATGCTCCAAAACCTTTATAGTCCAAAACCCCAATTCCCAAACCTGTTTTAGTTGCCTCCAAAACCCTTATCGCCCAAAGCTCTTAGTTTCATTTTCTTTTTTCCCCAAAATCCCAACCAAATCATCTGTCTCCATCTTAGTTTTATGTTTCTCCAATTCATATTCGATCCTCTTTCTTATGTTCTTCCCATTCGCGACCACCCTTCATCTTGGGTTCCTCCTCATTTGTGATCTCTCTCCATCTCAATTTACTCCTTGAGACCTTCCTTTGTCTCAATTTTCTCCTCTAATCCCTTTGTCTTTATGTTGTCTTTCGTCTTCTTGTTTGTGCTATACAAGGCAAAACTTCCATCTTCTTTGCTCTTCACTTTTTCTTTAACTATTTCTCCCCACAAATTGTTGAGTACTACCCTAAAACTGACACCTTAGTGCTATGTGTTTCTTGTTGTTGATGATGGTGATGATGATATTGAATTGTGGTATTTGATATGAATTGATATAATTCAAACAAATTCAATCATTTATTTTACAAGAAGGAAAATATTAAAATTCATTTCACTAAAGTTTACTAGAAAATCAATCAGCAATGTGTGAAATTGAGTGTGTTTGATGAATATGTGATATATTTGTAACTTATGTTCTCTTGTAACAACTCTCAATGTCAATCTTTCCTACTTTGCACTTCTATACATTTATGTCAAATGTTTTTGTTGTTGTTTGTGTTGTAATTATCAATTATTAAATAATAAAATGTGTTTGCTCTTCAAGTATCTTTGGAATGGTTTTGTGAATCTACTTTAAAATTATTCGTCAATGAATAATTTTATTTAATTACGGTAAATCTTTTGTAGAATAATTTTTTTTCTAAGATGCAACATTTTTCAGAAAAATTCATCTGCCGATTGAATTGCGGCGAGAGAAGATATTTTTCTGAAAAAGTAATTTGTGATGTGATGTGAGGTGACATGCATAATGATGATTTTTATAAAAATATCTAGATATTTGTAAATATCAAGATATTTGTTTAGATATTTATTATTACTATTATTATTATTATTATAATATATATATATATATATATATATATATATATATATATATATATATATATAGAATCAAGAGAAAGGAAAAAGAAAATTGAACCTTCTTTCCCTTTGTTCTCTCGCCTGTGCCTTTTTTTCCTTCTCTGTTTCTAAATTTTGTTTATTTTCAAAACCCACAAACACAAAAATCTTCACTTTTCTCCTAAATCTAAGCTTCGTTTCGAGAAGTGACAGGAGAGAAAGTTGCTAATTGCCACGCTGCAGTGCAAGTGAGCTAGTTTTCGACGCGGCATCACAAACTTAAATTTTACCGGAATTAATTACGGTACCGTAATCGCGTGTTAGCGCTATCGTTAAGGTAAGGGCTCCTTCCAAACTTTTAGTTTGCATTTAGGACATTATTTGTGATTTTGTGGAAAAGAAATTTGATGTATTTGAGGTGTGATTTTGTGAAAAATTAATTTAATGTGATTATGTGTAATTTAGTGGAATTTAAATTTGAGGTGTGGTTTGTGGTGATTCAAGTTTGATGTGATTTATATGTTCATAATTATTATTATGAATTTTTGAGATGTGATTTATTTGTGGATTTTGTAGAAAATGAATTGATGAAATTTGGTGGTTTATGTGTAAAAATATGGAGTTTTGAAATTGGGTGCGTTATGTTTGAATTGTTGAAATTTAATTGAGGTGTTATATATGTGTTGTGGAATTGAATTGATTGAATTTGGTGTGAATTGGCGGTAATTAAATTTGATGTGTTTGAGTTACGTAATGAGTTATTTTCAAATAAATGAGTTTGAACTGAAGTTGAAATTTTACGAAAAATTTAGAGTTGTTAAAGTTGTGAAAAAATTCAAATTTTAACTAACTTAAAGAGTTTGAGCAAACAGATATATTGAAATTAACAATCGTTAGAGTTTAAAATATTACTCTTTTAATTACTCTTTGATTGAGTTTAAAAAGAAAAAAAAAAGGTTTAGAGTATTTTATCAACTCAAAAATTTCGGTGCTTTAATAGTCGAGTATGTGTATGTGAAATTTGGGCAATATTTATTTTTTTTAGTTTTAACTAAATAATATAGATTATTTGGTTTCAAAACTTTGGTGTGTGAGAAAGATTTAATTTTAGGAATTTTGTTGTGTGTGGATTAATTTTATTATGAACAAATTGTTATAAATATTTATGTTTATGTAGTTAGCTCATTGAGTCTCGAAAAGGAATCGAGACCGTTGGCACCGAGTTAGTGGTGGGGAGAACTTTGATATATTAATGTTGTTGTGGTAATTTATGGTTGAAAATTTTGGAAATTGAATATAGGTGATTAATGTTTGGAAATTTTGGTGATTCAGGTTTGGTGTAATTAATGTGTTCATAATTAATATTATGAATTTTTTTTAGAAGAAGTTTATGTGTGGATTGGTGGAAAATGAATTTAATTCAATTTATGTGTGGATTGGATTTGGAGATGTGGTTTATGTGTGTTTGTGGAAATTAAAATTAGTGTGAATAATTATGTTTGAGTATGCTCTGAGTTGTATCTGAAAAATCATTAGTGTTAAATGAGTATTATAAATGGAGAATCTTTTAATAGTTGCATTTACTTAATGATTGTGGTGAAAAGAGTCAGAGTATGCTCATGCATTTCATAGTACATGGTGACCGCGATGGGGCCATGGTGATAGTGGTGACCGTGATGGGCCACGGGATGATGCCATGTGAATTGTTGGTTCATCTTATTCTTGCGGGGATTGTCGCGTCGTGCTGATCTGTGAGAGATTGCACTCTAGAATGTGTTGATCTGTGAACGATTGCACTCTAGAAAATTGTGTTGGTCTGTGAGCGACTGCACTCTTGTATGTCGTGTTGGTCTGTGAGAGATTGCACGCTAGTAAATTGTGCTGATCCGTGAGAGATTGTACCTCGGTAATTAGTACAGGTCTGTGAGAGGCTGTACAATTATGATTTACGCCCCTCGAGGAGGGTTTTGGTTTGGATTTCCAGAATCATGCATTTTGGCATATACGCATTGCATTAGGGTGCTTGGCACGTGAGTCATGTTTGTTATACTTTGATGATTGTATATACATATTCGGTTGTTGTTGTGATTTGTCATAATTGCTTTGAGGTGTGAAGTTGGGTTGATTAAGTTTTGATGTATTTATGTGTTCATAAATGATTCAATGAATATTCGATGTGTGATTGAGGTGTGAATTTGTGGAGATTAATTTGGTGTTAATTATGTGTTTATAATTGATAATATTAATGTTTGAAGTGTTGATTGATTCAGAGCCATTTTAGAATTGAAAATCTGCATTTTCTCAATTGTATTCGGCTACGACAATGCATGTAGTCAAAACTTCATTTTTCAACATTGTTTATGCATTTTTGGACATATGAAAACCCTTTTTAACAAATAATCATTTATGCATTTCTCAATTGTATTCGGCTACGACAATTATATTCGGCTACGATAATGCATGTAGTCAAAACTTTGAGGAGTATGCTAAGACGAAAGGTTCTTTTGAGCATTTGAAAATATAAGAATTTTGCTATGTGATATTTGTTAATTTCGGTTGGTGACCTTTACAATTATTGTGGAAATCTGGGATTTGCCCTCAGATAAGAACCAGGATCATCCTACTTGTTAGTATCCTGGAGATGAAAAAGTAGTTAGTCATACCTGACCGAAGTTGTGTCAGGAGGATCTTGCAGGGAGCGTGGAGATCACCCAGGTTGTGTAGTTTTGTAGCATGATCATATTAGGTGGTTGTATAAGGACTAAATGACTTTCTTTTGTGATTGTATTTATTTCATTTTGGAAGATTTTATCTATGCTTAAACTAATTGATGACTTTTATTTTGATGGGTCCATGTACCACTTTTTGATGTGACGTGAGGGGGGAGTTAAAATTCTTGGGGCAGTGCTTTTGTACAGGTCTGCCGAGAATACCCCAGGGTATGAGCTATGTCTGATAAGCCTCATAGCCCCAGTGTATTTTGATGTTCGAATACTTTAGATTTTTATTTCAAAAATTATTTCGCTGCTTGTAAATATTTGTTGACTTTGTCGTTATGTTACGACTAAAATATTTATCGAAAATTATTTCTTTGTTTTATTTCTTTGTTTTTTTTTTTAAAAATACACCCGCGTTGTTAAAAATCGGGGTGTTACAGTAATAGTGAGTTGCAAAGCTATAAAACTATAATATTATTTATATTAGAGATACTTGGTTTAATGCATTATTGTTGGATGTAGTTAATTTGGTGTTTGTACCAATATAGCTGCATAGTAATTAATTCGTGAAGAACCATCATTTAACTAATTGTTCACTAGAAAACATTAGTTTGTTTCTTGTATTATTTATGCTAAATATTATAATTAGTGTAATATGATTTTCTTCGATTTTTTATGCAGAAGACATTCAAGAAATATACTACTGGTGAAATAATGTTCTTCTTTTAACTAATTTATTATTGAAATAAGCTAATTTTTAAGTAATTGATCAGTAACAAAACATACTAATCTATTCATGAAAACTGTTTTTTAACTAATGAATCAATAACAAAATATTTATTCGCGTACAATTTATATATATTTCTCTTTTAATTAATTAATTTTTGATAGTTAGTTTTTTTAAAAAAATATTTAATCAATGATAAAAAATTGTCTTGTGTATAATTTATACAAGAAGTAGACTTTCAAGAAATACACAACTAAAAAAATACATATTTATTTTTTATCAAATTAAGATAGAGTAAATAAATATAATAGTGTATAGTAGAAGAGTGAGAAAGATAGAGTAATTAAATATAAAAACATTGTATTGGAATTGATGTGTTAAATTCTATCAAAGTTTGAAAATTTTATTTGGAAGTAGGTATTCAACCCAAAATGTAGCTTACAAAATTGACTTGGAAAAGACATATATGGTCGTGTGAGTTGAGGTTTCTTTAAACAATATTTATAAGATTTAACTTATTATGCATTGTGTTCAATCATCTTCTCTATCTATTGTGTGGAATAGTAAAAGATTATCTTCCTTCCAACCTACAAGAAGTCTCCGTCAATGGAATCATTTTCCCTACACCTATTTATGATTTGAATGGAGAGGCTCTCATTGGTCATCAACGATGCGGTACAAGAGAGAAAATAGCATCTGATCTAGGTCTCAAAAAATGGTCCCCTCTTATCTCATTTGTTTTTTCTTGATGATGTCTTTTTATTTTATAAACTTAAAACCCCTCAAGCTCGAATTGTTGCTAATATTGTGGAAAATTTTAATTGTGCTTGGGGTCTTAAAGTAAATGTGCTCAAATCTAGATCCTTTTACTCTAAATAAGTTATTGTTGCCAAGAAAAATAAATATACTTTAATTATTGTGCTACTTCAACTTTCAACAAATGTTTGAGTTTTTTTATTTTCCAAGGTAAAGCTAAGAAGGTATACTTTCATTTTGTGATAGAAAAGCTTCAGACCAACCTGACTTCATTGAGAAACAAATTCCTAAAAAAGTACGGTAGATTGACTTTGAATAATTATGTTATGACCTCAATCCCCACTTATTACATGCAATTACATGCAGTTGTTTTGGATTCCCCAAGGAATTTGTAATTTCATTGACAAATTCACCATATATTTTATTTGAAAAGATACCATTAATCATGGGTTTCGCTTTATTGATAGGGATATAATCACTTTTCCAAACACACAAAGGTGATCTTATTGTTAGTCGTGCTAGAGAGGCTAATACATCTATGTTAAATAAACTAGTTTGGAGCATTCAACACCTTCAAAATAAGCTATGAGTTCAAATTATGAATAATAAATATGGGATTTCCTCATATTTTTGGTAACAAGGGCTCTTATATTTGGAACTTTATCAATAAGACTGCCAAATTACTTCATGATGGGTATAACTTTAGAATAAGAAGTCTGCCTTTTAATCGAACTGATTTTTAAAAACTAGAATCGAATTGAATTGATTTGTCTAAACCAAAAGTAAATTTTATTTTAACAGTTCATGCCAATTCGAACAAGTATAATTAAATTAAAACTAGTTTAGTTCAGACTATTGAACCGGTTAACTGATTTAAATATCCAATTTGGTTCGGGTCAGGGTGAACTAAAACCAATTCGATTCGTGTCAATTTGATTGAAATGAAAATCAATTCGATTCGATTTTCATGCAGTTTTAATTCATAATCAAACTCTAACCACCCTTGATATTAGGCTCTTGTCTTAGAATTTCCTCTAGTTCTTTATAGATTCTCACCATTAGATTTGACATCTTAAGGCCCCTAAAAAGAAAATAAAATAAAATAAAATTCTTATTTGGCTAGGTTGTCATAATTTGGCCCCTACTTGTGAGATTAAGTCTTTCTTGCATTGTATTAGAGATTGCACTTTATGTCGACAAATGTGACACTCTCTTGGTTTTAATGACAATGCATTTTTCAATCGACCAAATACTTTCATTTTCCTAAAGTTGAATGCTACTAGAGTTTCTAGCTCCCTTTTCTTGCTATCATTGAATTCCATTTGATTGCTAAGGAATTTTCTTTTTCTTTCTGATTTTTAAGCTTATGTCAACTGGTCACTCTTTTAACTTTTTAATTAGATGTTATTATCCGTCTCATACTCATAAGAGAAAGTCTGTGATGATGTCTTGACATTATTCTAGGAAAGATGTTACGATTCTTAATGTTGATGACAACTTTATTGGAAACTTGAAATTGTTGTTTTTAGGTCTTCGTGAGATTTGATAATGGTGATTGAATAATTGATTTTTATGGTCACATCGACTCTAGTAATAACTTCTATGTATTGACCATTTTACATGACGTCGAATTAGTTAGAGTTTGAGAACTCTTAATTTTATTTACTGTTGAGACTCCATCCTTCATTTAAAGATAGTAAATGAAAGAATTTAACTTTTTCACGACTTAACTACTCTTTTGCATGATATTAAGCTAAAACTCAATATGATTTACAGTGTGGAACTAACTTTTTTAAAATTATTCTATCTTCACCAATATAACTTGCTTTTTTCTATTTATCGAAGATGTCTTAAAAATTCTTTCTCTAAGAAACAATCTATTTTATTTTTTATTTTTTCTTGCTTTACTTTGTTAAGAAAATATATAAAACATCTATAAATATGTAGACTTTTTTTTAATTTTTATTTACTTTTGTTTTTTTACTGAAATTTAGTATATTTACCATAAATTCACAAAACAATCTTTTTGAAGATGTTACACACTACACTACTTCACCCATTATTTACTTTAGCAGTATTGTCTGCACTTTCTGTGAGTCTCATGCCAATATTGGAAGGAAATAATGATTTAAACTTCTCAATATTTAATTGATATTTTTTTTTTATCAAATGTTTAAAATATTATCATTAGTATATTATCCATAAAAAAATGATTACTAGTATATTGTTTTAAAAATAAAAATATTAATAAAAGTGAAATATTTATTAAAAAATATTATCCGGGTTTTCCTCATCATGTACAAAAATAATATACGGAGGGACAAAAAAGCACGAGCTCTTTCGCCATTACTCCGGCGTTCTGGATTACCGTGAAAACCCATAACTATCCCTACTTTATCCACTTCACTACATCGAATTGCATGATCGTATCACAAAGGACCAAGGGGTAGTTAAGTCAATTCAACCTCATAGCCATCAAGCAAACCCAAAAAACGCGATCTCAAGACTCAAATTCAGTAACGTTCCCCGCGATTCACCCACACTAATAACTCGCTTCCTCCCAACTCACCGGGTCAACTCGTAACCATTGTCGAACCACCACAACGAGTTCCACCACTCACTCTCGCAGCTCATGGCAACAAGAATCTAACGGAAAAATTGCTCGCATTCTATCTCTCTCGAAGATCTCAGGCTTCGCATCATCACCGAGTCACAACTCGCTCTTAACTCGGGAATGGCTTCTTCGGAAGCCGATTCCCGTCTGAGTCAGCTCGTTGTTCCTGCACTCGACAAGATCATCAAGAACGCTTCGTGGCGAAAGCATGCGAAGCTCGTTCACGAGTGCAAATCTATCAGCGAGAGGCTCAGTCTCAACAACCAGCAGTTAACGCCCGGTTCTCCCTCCGATACCGAACCGGAAACGCCCGGTCCGCTTCACGACGGCGGTCCGGTTGAATACTCGCTCGCCGAGTCGGAATCGATCCTCACTCCTCTCATCAATGCTGCTAGTTCCGGTGTCCTCAAGATCGCCGATCCCGCCGTCGACGCAATCCAGAAACTCATCGCATACGGATACCTCCGCGGCGAAGTAGATCCTGGTGGTACCGCCGGAGAAGCTAAGCTTCTTTCGAACGTGATCGAATCTGTTTGCAAATGCCACGATTTTGGAGACGAGGCGATGGAATTGATGGTGCTGAAAACGCTCTTATCCGCGGTAACTTCCATTTCACTTCGAATTCACGGAGATTGTTTGCTTCTGATAGTGAGAACGTGTTACGATATATATCTTGTTAGTAAGAATATGGTGAATCAAACGACGGCCAAGGCTTCGCTGATTCAAATGTTGGTGATTGTGTTTAGGAGAATGGAAGCAGATTCTTCCACTGTTCCTATTCAGCCGATTGTGGTGGCTGAATTGATGAAGCCTGTGGAAAAATCTGACGTGGACAATTCAATGACACAGTTTGTTCAAGGTTTTATTACAAAGATAATGCAGGACATTGATGGAGTTTTGAATCCTGTTACACCTAGTGGTAAGGTTTCATTATTAGGTGGATATGATGGTGCTTTTGAGACCGCCACTGTGGAGACCACAAACCCTACTGATTTGTTGGATTCTACTGATAAGGACATGTTGGATGCAAAGTATTGGGAGATTAGTATGTATAAGACCGCATTGGAGGGAAGGAAAGGGGAGTTGGTTGATGGGGAGCTTGTGGAGAGGGATGATGATTTGGAAGTTCAGATTGGGAACAAGTTGAGGAGGGATGCTTTTTTAGTGTTTAGGGCGCTTTGTAAATTGTCCATGAAGACACCTCCTAAGGAGGCATCTGCGGATCCGCAGCTGATGAAGGGAAAGATTGTGGCTTTAGAGTTGTTGAAGATTTTGCTGGAGAATGCTGGTGCTGTCTTCAGGACTAGTGAAAGGTATCTCTCATTTTGCTGGAGTTTATATTTAGGACATGATTTAGAGGGTGGCATTTTAGTCATTTAGGGAGAATATATATATGTCTTTGTTTAGTTTCGATGGTAGACAAAAAGTTGTAGTTTTTGCATTGTACATAGTGAGAAAGTTGGTAAACGTGACTGCATTATGTGGATGTTCTGTAAATTCAATAACTCATCACTTTTTCACGGGTACTTTACTACTTTATAAGGAAGTATAGGTTTTAGGAATTTAGAATCTGTTGACACTAATGTAAAAATTAACTCACTTACTGCTTACTGATAACTTATAACCTCTTGGAGGAAATTATTGTTGCCAATCCGATTATTGAGTTATACCTAGTTATCATGGATATCTTGCTTGTTTTGAAATCACTTCATACCTTCATTTCAATATAAGGTGGTTGACAAAAAAACAATCTTGGATTAATACAAAACTTTTTGAGCATGGTATGTGAGAAGTATACTTTCAATCGAATGGCAGATTATTAGAAAATTCATCCCGTGAAAAGCATTTTTGTTGGTTTAGAAACAAGAATAATTTTAATTATGGTGGCATTAGTGTCAACAGATATTAGCCCTAGCCTCTAGGTCTGTGTGAGGATCCCAGCCCAGGTCTGTGAGGCTCCCTAACATTAAGCGTAAGTCTTGACATACTCTTATAATACTTACACCTTTTAATAGCCTATTTATTAAGTTGAAAGTTATGATAAAGTAGATCATGTCTACAAAATTAAATATAACTCAAATACTAATTTTTGGAAATATTATTTTTCCTAGGTACTCAACTATATTCAGAGTTGATATATAGAAAAAGAACTATATTCAGAGTTGATTGATATGGTCATCGGTAGGGGTGGTGGTTTGTTCAATATAAAATTGGAAGTGATTTGGTGGTTGTTTGTGTAGTGGAATAAAATTGTTGTTACCGTTGACATCTAAACCCTTTCTGCACCTTCCCTTTATTTCTTTAAAGCTTTATAATCAGGACCCTAATGCAAGCTACTTATGATATCTGAGTTCCTGTTCCTTAGTAAAAGTACTGTCAGATTTTGTTCTTCATTTTCAACTTCATTAAAATAAAAAGAAAAATTGCCACTAGTATTCACATTTCACTCTTAGTTTTTCAATCTCAATACAAGAGTATACAAGTCATCATGAAGTGAAAATTTGGGACTTTGTTAAATTTTATGGAACTTCTGGATTCAGCTGTAGTTAAGGTTATTTTTACTTTTTTGTCCATTTACTTGCTATTTGTGGCTTTGGGAACAAGGAATCTGGAGTTTTCTGAACTTTATGGTAGATGCATTTGGTGTGCACTAACCATGTAAAACTTTTCCCCATCTTTAATTACTGAGGGGTGCTTTAACATATGGTAATGAAGATTGTTTGTCTTTCCTATGTGTTCGGAATTAATTGACATACAAAATAGGAAGAATATTTTCGACGGAAAGGGAAAAATTAAATGCTAGTGAAAATGCCCAATGTGGATATGGACTTATGGTAATTTTGCTTCATTTGCACGTAACAATTTCTTGCAATTTACATTAATGAAGTTATACCAATGTGTCACAGTTTTTTACCTTGCAAAGAGTTTTATGCTTTGCATATCGTGGTTTGGAATTTCCAGCATCTTAAGCATTATTCTTGTTGAGAGTTCCATATGGGGTAGTGATATGACCTGAATAGGTTTTAAGTGGGAGACAACCCTCACTTTAAAAGCCGGTTTTGCGTGATTGAGTTAGGTCCAACCCTAATTTTAATATGGTATTAGAGCCAATTCATGATATGTTGGGGCACACACTCCAGATATGTCTCAGGCATGAGGGGTATGTGTTGATGGTCCCATATTGTATATTAATGTGGTATGGTCCATACCATATTAATGTACAATTGTTCATAACAATGGTTGCAAGTGGGAGTCAACCTCACCTTAAAAGCCGGTTTTTTGGGGTTGAGTTAGGCCCAACCTAAATTCTAAATATTTCTTTGGGAGTTGGAGGGAAAGGGAGGGGAGGACTTTGGAGGGTAGAGAGGAATGGAAAGATAAAGGAATCCCTCACTTTTTCTAGAAGAGTATTTTTGAAGGGAATGAAGAAGCATAAAATCTCATGCAAGGTGGGGGGACCACTCACCCTTCCTCTTTACTTTACTCCTTTTATCCTTAAAATCCTCCCCTCCGTTTCCCTCCAAACTCCCAAACACAACCTAAGAAATCTGAGGCATTATTACCATGGTCATGCAAGTTGTGTTCATTAGCTAGGTATTCCTATTTCAAGTAACCAGTAAAAGTAACTGAACAATTGATTGATTACATAAAAGGATGATTTCAATCTTACTTCATTTGCTAATTTGGTTAATTATTTTAGTTGTGTGCCTTGTGTCATATACAACTTTGAACACCCCTTCTGTCCTCACGAGTCATAACTGATTCATCAGGAGTTATTAGAGAATACCTGATTAAATTGTGTAAACCTCTTTCCATTAATGACAGGTTTCTTCATTCTCTGTTATATATAGATATAGATTATTAATAATAGTTAGAGAAGTTAGTTAAATCCTTAAAGGAGATATCTGTAATGAACAATTAGAGAAGTTAGTCAGAATTGAGGTGTTATTTGAATTTTAAAGTGAATCGGGTTGAGAAATTGAAAGAAAATCTGGTAAACTGAGAAAATTGAAGATCTACAGTTCAGCGACTAGCTAGACAGACTAACTACCTTTATATGATATCACAAGATAAAACAGATACAAAGTAATGCACACAGCACATCGAATACAACTGAGCTTTGTACAACACTGAAACACAATAAACATGACTACTCTAACAGGGGGGATGCAGGGGTTGAGGGAGATTCAGATTTGTTACTTTGGAAAACAGAGCTATGGGTCAGTTGTAAAAGGGGGAAGCCTTTGGAGGAGAATTCTTTCTCCTATTCAGTATTTAATATAACTGTTCATTTTGATTGTTTCTTCAATTCCCCATTTTTGTTCCCTTGTTATTTTGTGCTTCTTTTATGAGTTTGAAATTTTCTTAAGTAATTATTTAACATTTTCTTCTATATTTTCTGTACACTATTCGACACTATTCTTTTTTCTACATTATAAAATTGCTGGATGATATAAATTATTTATTCTAATGGTTCCCTTTGTTTGATTGCGTTTGTGCAGGTTCTTAGGTGCAATCAAGCAGTACTTGTGTTTATCATTATTAAAGAACAGTGCTTCAACTCTTTTGATTGTTTTTCAGCTGTCGTGCTCCATTTTCATCAGTCTGGTATCAAGATTTAGGGCTGGATTGAAAGCAGAAATTGGAGTTTTTTTCCCTATGATTGTTCTTAGGGTCCTAGAAAATGTTTCTCAACCTAATTTTCAGCAGAAGATGATAGTGCTTCGATTTCTAGAGAGGCTTTGTGTTGATTCACAGATACTGGTTGACATTTTTATCAACTATGACTGTGATGTCAATTCGTCGAACATATTTGAGAGGTATGTTATGTTTTATTTGATTTTACTTTTTTTGGGTACACTTTTTAATTTACTATTCGAATGTTTTCATATTTAGAATCTTGATTGTTTTCATAACACTTGATATACTCTTTATATTTTATATCTAATTGTTAAGTTCCTCTTAGGATGGTTAATGGACTTCTTAAAACTGCCCAAGGTGTCCCTCCTGGTGTTACGACCACACTTTTGCCACCTCAAGAAGCGACACTAAAACTTGAAGCCATGAAAAGCTTGGTTGCTGTTCTAAAATCAATGGGAAACTGGATTAACAAACAATTGCGGATTTCAGATCCTCATTCAGCCAAAAAATTTGAAGCAGCTGATAATGGCCATGACACTGGAGGTTTCACGATCGCAAATGGAAATGGAGAAGACCCAGTTGAAGGATCTGATTCTCGAACTGATTCTCATTCTGAAATCTCAAATGATGCATCTGATGTTTCAACTATTGAGCAACGCCGGGCTTATAAACTGGAACTTCAGGTAAAATAAATGACTGAGATTTTGAGAAGCAAGTGTATCGTTGTTCTTGCTTTAGCTGTTTATTAAAGAATCTAATGCAAGTTTATGCCAGGAAGGTATATCACTTTTTAATAGGAAGCCTAAGAAAGGAATTGAGTTCCTCATCAATGCCAACAAGGTGGGTGATTCACCGGAACATATAGCTGCTTTTCTTAAAGATGCATCTGGGTTGGACAAAATTTTGATTGGTGATTATCTGGGTGAAAGGGAAGAATTATCCTTGAAGGTAATGCATGCCTATGTGGATTCCTTTAACTTTCAAGGGATGGAGTTTGATGAGGCAATTAGGGTCTTTCTTCAAGGGTTTAGACTACCTGGTGAGGCACAAAAGATTGATCGGATAATGGAAAAGTTTGCTGAACGTTATTGCAAATGTAATCCTAAGGCTTTTTCCAGTGCTGACACAGCATATGTCCTTGCTTATTCTGTGATAATGCTCAATACAGATGCTCACAATCCTATGGTGAAGAACAAGGTGGCTCAAATAACTCTTTGAATTGATATACAAATAATCATGACAGGCATGACATGATGGCTCATTTTTTGTTTTTGGTTGTTGAGTTATGCAGATGTCTGCTGAGGATTTCATCAGAAACAATCGTGGCATTGATGATGGAAAAGATCTGCCTGAGGAATACTTAAAGTCATTGTTTGATAGAATATCCAGAAATGAGATCAAAATGAAAGAAAATGATATGGCTTCCCAACAAAGGCAGGCTGTGAACCCAAATAAACTTTTAGGCTTGGATAGTATATTGAATATTGTGGTCAGTAAACGTGGGGATGAGAGTCATATGGAAACCAGTGATGATCTTATTCGTCATATGCAAGAACAATTCAAAGAAAAAGCTCGCAAAACTGAGTATGTTCACCCATATCCACCCTCCCTTCTAGCAGTTTTTATTTACTTTTCAAATTATTTTCTCAGGCCCGAGTAGAACATTTGACCCGAGTTTGTTTTTGGCTTGATGAATGTTATGCTTAGTTTATGGATCCTACATTGTTTACTAGTATTCATCTGCTTTTTACATGATTCCTTCTGTTTGAAGTGTAGTGTGTCAATTTTGAAATGTTTATACCTTTCTTTTCATTTAGTATTTTATTGCCAATTGTATCACTGGTTTGGTATTTTTAAGTTGACTTGTTCTCTAATTGATAGAAGTTTATTCTTATTAAAGATAGAGAGTATTAAATAAGGAAAGCAAGAAGAGAAAAATAAAGACTTTGGATTGTGATTACGTTTTTTATGATGCAAAAAGACTAAGCACCAACCCTTATTTCTTTTAATATACTAGACTCCTAGTAAAACAAAGAAACAAATCCAGAGTCCAGACATATTATGAAATATGGAAACTAATTCTAAGAGATACATCATAAATTACTTTAAGATACAACCCAAATATTATGTGATGATTTTTATAAGCTTAATAAGCTTGTTACAAATAAACCCTTTAAAAGGAAAATATAACATGGGTTTGGCACTTCGCAAACATGACTAGGAAGGAAACTCAGAGATGTTGAGGACGGTGGAGGGATGAGCATTGCTGGGAAGGCAACTCAGTAAGATGGCTGGAATGGTTATCTAACTGTAGAGCTGGTTGGAAGGTTGCAAAACATGGAAGAAGAGATTTACAGGAATGGTCATCAATGGAAATTTCCTTGCATAAAATTAAACACTGCAATAAATGCAACTTTTCAAATCCACCGAGAACAACACTTGCAAGCCCTGAACAAGAAAATTTAGGATATGGAAAAAAAATTGAAATTGACGCTGGTATGTATCATAGCTGTAGAAAAACATAGGGCAGTCCTGTTATGTATTATTTGTCAGTCAAGCACTATTTTAGTATGTAAATTACAATCAATTCTCTTCCTATAATTAAGGAGATATATAATGGAAAAACAGTTATGAGAAAAATCCGAACTAACTAAAATAGAAATAAGTGGGATTTTCTGGCAATAGCAATGGATAATTATGATAGTGCTCATCATTGAAATAGGAGAAACCTTGAATGGTATGATTCACAATGGGAGGCTGGTATTAATCATATAGATAATTCCTAACTAAGTAAGAATAGTAAGGGACACACTGCATCTAAGATAGCCCGGGGTAGACTTTATGTCGGGAAGCCAAGGTCAAACTTTATCTGAGATACCTGGAGGCTGCTGGTAGGACATGACCATGAGATGAAGTATCTAAGAATTTTGGATAGGTTGCAGAAGTGGCAGACAGAAAATCCCACCAACAGAATTTGAGAGATAAATGGTGGCCAATTTTTTTTGTATTAAAGTTGATGAAAAGAAAGAACTGTGGAGATATTAATATTGTCTGATAGAACTGTTAGGAACCCAAGAATTGGATTCCAAGGATTTAAAGGAAGAACTAATATTTAGAAAAGATAAGAAATAATAAGAAATAATAAGAAATAATCTTTCCAAGAATAAGATACACAAGGGTTTATTATAGGAGGAAGGGTAATGTTGCAAATCCTTAATTTGTGAAATTAGTTAGGTAGATAAAGTAGTTAGTATTTTCTGTTTTTAGGTTGTACTTCAGTCAACCCTATGATTTATAAATAGGGGTATGGCATCTTAGGGAAGGAGGCTTTTCATTTTGAACAAACTTTTAAATTAAGGAGTGCCCTAGTTTGAGGGGATTAGAGTCCTCCATATAACCAATTCTGTTCAATCAATAAACTCACAGGTGAATAGTCCCGTTTCTCTATCTTTGGATGATTCTCCATTGATAGGAACCTAATATACTGAGATATAATCTGAATATTATGAGTTATTTTCAGATGCTCTAACAATTTTTTCATTGTGGTCTCTTTACTAATTTTTGGGGGAAAAAAATACTTCCTAACCTATTATTTTTTTTTGTGATATGTATTTGCTCGCCTTTTGTAGGTCAGTCTATTATGCAGCAACAGATGTTGTAATCCTCAGATTCATGATTGAGGTGTGTTGGGCACCAATGTTAGCTGCTTTCAGTGTACCTCTTGATCAAAGTGATGACGAGGTTGTAATATGTCTCTGTCTTGAAGGCTACCGTTGTGCTATTCATGTTACTTCCATAATGTCTATGAAGACTCATAGAGATGCTTTTGTGACTTCATTAGCAAAGTTTACCTCTTTACATTCTCCAGCAGATATTAAGCAGAAGAATGTGTATGCAATCAAGGTTGGTGAAATTTAAGTTTTGTTCTAGACGACTTATGAATAATATGATAAGCTGAAGTCATTATCAATTAACAATTCTCATTGTGTTTTACTACAACACTTCTTACTCAAGTGTGTTAATGCTCCATTTCAAAATGTGCAATTGTTTTTATGCATTCAAATTTCATTGCTTTCCTATGGCATTTTTTTTATTTTTTTCAAAATCAAATCCATGTTTATGCATTTTCTTCAATGGATTGTTTTATTCATTACTCTCCACGCTTTTGTTGTTGTATCTAAAGGCATGCACTCTTGAAGTACTTTCATTACTATATTCATACCAAAAAGGCATAAATAGTTTGGACTTCCCTTCTCCTGCAAATGTCATAATTACTAAATAATTGGAGTTTTTGGGAACTTTTGCTGCATTAGCTTAAAATGATTCTTGGAGGGGTATCTGAGGACATACGACTGTTATTTTAATTAAGTTGTAATGTACTATTGGGACCCAAACCAAATGCTAAGCTTTTGTTGATAGCTTGATATGGCTTTGAATTTGCCATCTTTATTGCTGATAGGAAATAATTACTATCGCTGATGAGGATGGAAATTACTTGCAAGAAGCTTGGGAGCATATCTTGACTTGTGTTTCCCGATTTGAACATCTACATCTTCTTGGAGAGGGGGCTCCACCAGATGCTACATTTTTTGCCTTTCCTCAGAATGATTCGGAAAAAACAAAGCAAGCCAAATCAACCATTCTTCCTGTTTTGAAGAAGAAGGGAGCTGGGAGGATGCAGTATGCAGCTGCCACATTGATGCGAGGTTCATACGATAGTGCTGGAATCGGCGGTAATGCTTCTGGAGCAGTCACATCAGAGCAGGTGAATAACCTGGTTTCAAATTTGAATATGTTGGAACAAGTTGGAAGCTCTGAAATGAATCGCATATTCACTAGGAGTCAGAAGTTGAACAGTGAGGCCATAATAGATTTTGTTAAGGCTCTATGCAAGGTCTCTATGGAGGAACTAAGATCTCCATCTGATCCACGTGTTTTCAGCCTTACAAAGATGGTTGAGATTGCGTATGTAGTACTCACCTACTTCTTCATGCATGCTACCTCTTTGTTCTCCCTCTGAAACTTTTTACTTTTTCTCATGGCTCTTGGGGCTCAAGGGTTGGGGGCTATTTCCAAAGCAGCAAAGTTAATTGCACTTGATCTTCTTGAGCATTGCCATATTTGCTATATTTTGTTTATCAAATGAACACACAGCCATTCTAATTTTTCCTTTTTGGCTGTTTTCCGCTTCTAAATCCCCAAATCTCATGCACAGTTATCTGTAGTTATGGAAAATTGGTGAACTGAACTGGCGTCAGACGGTGTGAAAATAAAAAATGTAAACAAAAACAACCCCTGAAATACTAGAAAACAAGAGTAGGTTTTGAAAACAAGCATACATAAACACTTACTCAAACTCATTTAATTTTTAATTTTTTATAAAAACAATTTTTGAAACTGTAATTATAAACAAACCCAAAATTTGGGTATAGCATTAAGCATAAGATTTACTTTCATGGTTGATTGATGTTTATTCACTGCCTCCTAAATTATTTTATTTGACATAATTATTGTGGGACAGGCACTATAATATGAACCGCATCCGGCTTGTGTGGTCAAGCATCTGGCATGTACTGTCTGATTTTTTTGTGAACATTGGCTGTTCTGCTAACCTTTCAATTGCAATTTTTGCAATGGATTCCTTGCGTCAGTTGTCAATGAAATTTCTGGAGCGGGAAGAGTTGGCTAATTATAATTTTCAAAATGAATTCATGAAGCCTTTTGTCATTGTTATGCGAAAGAGTAATGCTGTTGAAATTAGAGAACTAATTATCAGATGTGTATCTCAGATGGTTCTATCTCGTGTCAACAATGTCAAATCGGGGTGGAAGAGCATGTTCATGGTAGAGCTGATCAACTCTTGTCTATAAAAAGCTTCATTTAACACAATATTGTTTTGCTTGTTTGTTGAAGTTCTTATTACCCCCTTTTGGTTTCCGCCCTCCACTTATCGCTCATAGACTTGATTTCAGGTATTCACTACAGCAGCTTATGATGACCACAAAAACATTGTACTCTTGGCTTTTGAAATTATTGAGAAGATTATTCGAGATTATTTTCCCTATATTACTGAGACTGAAACCACCACCTTCACAGACTGTGTTAATTGTCTAATTGCATTCACCAATAGTAGATTCAACAAAGAGATTAGTCTAAATGCCATTGGTTTTCTTCGTTTCTGTGCAACAAAACTAGCCGAAGGAGATCTTGGCTCATCATCCAGGAATAAAGACAAGGAAGTTTCTGGAAGTATTTCCTCACCTTCACTTCAAGCAGGAAAAGATGAGGATCAAAGTAATGGAGAGGTGGCCGACAAGGATGATCATCTCCAGTTCTGGTTTCCTTTATTAGCAGGTGAGGATATTATATTAAGTTTACTAGACTAGATGTAATTACGGAATAAGAGAATTGATGTTTCTTAACTCTGTCAAATGATTAACGCTCCGTGCTACCATCTTGCTTCTTGCTTAATGTGTTGCAAATGTACTTATTCTTTTTTCTGCAGGTCTATCCGAGCTTAGCTTTGAACCAAGGCCTGAGGTTAGGAAGAGTGCGTTGGATGTCCTGTTTGAGACCTTGCGCAACCATGGCCATCTCTTTTCTCTATCTTTATGGGAACAAATATTTGAGTCTGTCCTCTTTCCTATATTTGATTATGTTGGACATGCTATTGATCCTTCAGGGAGTAGTCCACAGGACAATGAAGCAGAGACTAATGGTGAGCTTGATCAAGATGCTTGGTTTTATGAGACATGCACATTAGCCCTCCAATTGGTTGTAGATCTTTTTGTCAATTTTTACACCACTGTCAATCCTCTTTTAAGAAAGGTCCTGATGCTCCTGGTAAGCTTCATTAAGCGCCCTCATCAAAGCCTTGCTGGCATAGGTATTGCAGCATTTGTTCGATTGATGAGTAATGCTGGAGAGCTATTTTCTGATGAAAAGTGGTTAGAAGTGGTTTTGTCGATAAAGGAAGCTGCAAATGCCACACTCCCTAATTTTTCATTCCTCGAAAGTGAAGACTTTGTGGCTAGAAATGAAGAATATGCCTCAACAGCTGATGATGATAGAGATCGTGTCGAGTCTGGGTCACCTGATGATTTAGAAAGCCAAAGAGTTCATCGTCTCTATGCTTATTTTACTGATGCAAAATGCCGAGCAGCTGTTCAGCTTTTATTGATTCAGGTAAAATTTGTATTCAACTCCTCCAGAATTTGTCAATATTCCTTACACAAAGGAAATATAAAGGAGCCCATGAGTTTGTAGCTGTGGAATTTAGTTCATTGACTTCATTCAGGGAGTTAGAGACTGCTTGATCGAGATCTTTTAATGATGTTATGATAGGATTCTTAATGTTTGAGTGCCTTCAAAATTGTGGGTAGTATTAGGAATATGCATCTGAAGGGTGAAAATGCATCATTCAATACCTCATCAATTTAATGTTTTTGCACTGTTATTTGCATGTATGTATACCAGTCAAAATAGATGCATTTGATGTTGAAAAATGATGTTAATTCTCTTCCTATTGGCAGGCTGTGATGGAAGTCTACAACATGTTCCGGTCTCACCTTTCAGCGAAAACCATGCTAGTTCTATTTGACGCTTTGCACGGTGTAGCAGTACATGCCCACAAGATAAACAACAACACTATATTGCGCTCTAAGCTTCAAGAGTTTGGTTCTATGACCCAAATGCAAGACCCACCACTGTTACGTCTTGAAAATGAGTCTTACCAAATCTGCCTTACATTTTTACAGAACCTTGTTATTGACAAGCCTCCTAGTTATGAGGAAGCGGAGGCGGAATCTCATCTTGTTCGGCTTTGTCAGGAGGTTTTGGAGTTTTATATTGAAGTTGCAGGTTGTGGAGAAAAATCGGAATCTTCTCACAGAAGAAAGCCACATTGGTCAATTCCTTTAGGCTCTGGAAAGCGGAGAGAATTAGCTGCACGTTCGCCTCTTGTTGTGGCTACTCTGCAAGCTATTTGTAGCTTGGGTGATATTTCTTTTGAGAAGAACCTGTCTCATTTTTTCCCTCTTCTATCTAGCTTGGTAAGTTGTGAACATGGGTCAAATGAGGTCCAAGTTGCCCTTTGTGATATGCTTAGTTCATCAGTTGGTCCTGTTTTGCTAAAATCATGTTGATCATTTGGGTGGAAACTAACCCTGCATTTTGAGATATAGGATATTTTTGTTTTAATCTCTTTTGTTCATAATTTTCTCCACTCTCCTTTGTTTTCCATTACATGTCTATAATATACTTAACAGTGTGGAGAGTTGTTAATGACCTTCTTAAGTTTTGTATTTTAGAAGCCTAGTTTTTCCAGTTAAAGTCCATATTTATTACCAAGAGGATTAACGTGACACCATGTTAGTTGACAATTTATGAAGAAAATTGTGATTTTACTTACGATGATTAAGAATATGATGCTTCAAGTGTGGAAAAGAGATTGTTTTTGTAAGACACAATTAATTGATTCGTGCAATTATATGGCTTATTTTGTTGTCTTCATGGTGAAAATTGAAAATTACTTGTCTGCTACACAAGCGATTACTTCCAATATTACCGAGTCATATTAATGTGGATTTGGTGGAATTTATGTGAATTTTAACCAATTAAACACATAAACAATGTGTTGTAGCCCTCATCTATATTTGATACTAATGACTATTTTAACACTATTCCATACGGGATTCAAATATTGTCCCTTGAAGTTATAAAATCAAATTTTTACCACTAAACTAACATATTTGGGACATCTCTATACTTAAAAAGAATATATTAACTTTTGGTGACACATTTTATTTCCATTTTATTTTTAATATATATTATTTTATTTATAATTGTATAATTCTTTATACAAAGGGATCTTAACTTTTTGTGGAACCTTATTTTCTTTTAGTTTTATTATTTATTTAAATTATTGTATTTATAATTGTGTTATTTTTTTTGTTATTCTTCTTATAGGGAGATAAGTATAAATATATTTATGTGTTTACTAAACTCTAATATTAAATTGTTACACCATCTTTTCTCCTAAATAGAATTTGAATTATATAGTAATCTTAATCGTTTAATCAAAGATCAAACGAATTAAATTTTAAGAATTTTTTTTATTTTTATAAACAAAAATTACTATATCAGACAAAGTGATATATATGACTGCGTGTGTAGTGACAAGGAGCTACTAATGCAATTATGGTACTTGGGTTTCCAAATACATTTGTGAAAGTAAATTGTGTCATGGATCCAGTTGCAGTCCTGCGGAGTCCACAACATGTAGAAAACAAAAGAGTTGTTGTACTGTGAAAGTGAAATTTGCCGGCAGATATTATGGGTGATTTTTCTTTCTTGTCTTTTCCACTAACCACCAAACATGATCCTAATCAAACTCATAAGTCATAAGTACTCAATCAATCTAAACTCACAAGTGGTCACTCTTTTTGAGAGAATGATTGAATCCTCGTAAAGGTTGGAGAATCATTACAGGTGACAAAAGGGGCTCGTCAAAAAGCTACACAGCTCATAGTGTTGCCTAAATTAATCCTCCAAAAAAATATCGATATAGTTATATATCAACGATTCTCAAAATAATTTTTAAATGTATTAAATTTTTTAAAAATATATAGCATGTAAACGTGTATTTTTTTATAGTTATTTTAGTTATTAAGTGTATTTTTTATTAATTAGTTTTCTTTTTTAATATAGTTTTTATTAGTTAATTTAGCTTATATTTAAACATGTATTTATAATTTTAATATATTTAAAAATTATAATGATACTGCTTCACATATTTAAAATCTAAAATAATTATTTACCCATTATCTAAAATAAATCATTTCAAAAATTGTAATTATAATAACATATTGCATCACACATTTAAGATCCAAAATAATGTTTAGCTATTATTTAAAATAAATCGTTTGTAGCTAAAGTTGTCAAATAAGACTTCATAACTTAACTCAACGTAACCTTGCATTGTGGGCCCCACTGAAAAAACTTGTCCGAATGAACTAGCTAGCCCATTGTTTCATTGTGCTATAAATTTGAGAAATCTATCATCACCCTCTCACTTATATTCTCACCTTGTAAAGTAAATTAAAAGATCATTTTATCTTTTTTACTTTTTATTACTTTATAATCAAATTTTTCAAAAAATTTGAAAGATTTTATAAATTTTTTATGAATGTGAAACTTTCGAAATGCAATTCTTTTAAAAGTTTAAAAAATTTGAAATTTTGGATAAATATAAAACTTTTAAAATGCAAATTTTTGAAAATTTTAAAAAATTTCGAAACTTTAAATGGATGTGAAACTTTTGAAATGAAATTTTTCCAAAGTTAATTTTTTTTCTTTCAAAATTTGAATGAATGTGAAACTTCCAAAATTTAAAAAAAAATTGAATTAATGTGAAACTTTCTAAAATGCATTTTTTTTCTTCATAATTTAAAAAAGAAATAAAAAATTTGGATGAACAGAAAACTTTCAAAATGCATTTTTTTTTCTGAAATTCTTTAAAAAAGTTTAAAAATTTGAAATTTTCAAAATGTTAATAATTTCAAAAAATTTGACTATCAAATAATAAGTTAAAAAAAGTAAAATTATCTTTTAATATGTTTTGAGGAGTTGAGAAGTGAAAATGCAAAGTGAGAAAATGATGATAGATTTCTCCATAAATTTAGTGGTCTGACCTAATCTAAACCACATCGAGTTAGGTTAGGCCAACGCAAACTTTTAAAAAAATTGCATAAAGTCTAGCATGACTAGAGCTTTCAATAAAGTCCTAAAATTCAAAACCCTCTTAAAAAATATCATGCTAAGCCTCTAATATTAGGTCTTCTATTGAAATAATTTTTTAGCTTAATTGCAATTTTGATCCCCCTATTTTAGCTGAATCGCGAAAGTACCCATTTTCTTTCTCCCTATTTTTGGTCCCCAAACATAATTTTAGTCCAAAATTTGATAAAATTTCATTTTTTAAAGCCATACTACACCATTTATGATCATATATTTCAGGTACAATTGATGCAAATGAGATCTTGAGGCATTATGTGACTTAAAATAAATGCAAAAAAAAAATGAAATTTCATGAAATTTTAGACCAAAATTCTGCTTGGAGGACTAAAACTGGGGAGAAACAAAATGGGGGAACTACTTTCGTGATTCAGCTAAAATAGGAGGACCAAAACTGCAATTAAACCTAATTTTTTTAAAGTTTGACCCATTATTTCAGTATATTTGTGGGCTTAGGTGATGGGCTCATAAGCCCAATATTTTGTTAATTGAGATTTTTGTTTGAAATTTAATTTTCTCGAAAAAATATTGAAAAAAAATTATCAATATGAACATTTTTTTCTCAAATATTATTTGAAAAAAATCAAAAATTATTTTTCTCAAAAAAAAAAAAAGAAAAAATTTGTAAATTGTTTTTATCGGAAAGTTTTGAAGAAAAAATATCAAAAAATAAGTTTAAAAAAGTAGACTTATAAGCCCTATTAAGGTAAAAAAAATTTAAAGACTTTTTAATTTTAAAGGTTTTTTAACTAAGAAATTTTTTTATCTCTCTAATATATAATATATAAACTGAGACAAAAAAATTAATTGACTTGTGAAATTGTTATTCAGACCAAAATGGTTCAATCCTTTTCAAACATGTATTTAAAAAATCAATAGAATTAATGTTGCAAGTACATTGATCCAACCGATTAGGTCAGGCCAAATTTGATAACTCTATTTGTAGCTCACACTCCATCGGACCCAAGCGTAAGGTTGTGTTGGTTGGTTTTTTAAAAAGTTAAATTTTTATTATTTAATACACTAAAAATAATTGATATGATATAAGAGAATGAATAGAGACATATTTATGTTATTTTGATATTTTTTAATGTTTGATATGTTATTATAATAGTCTTTAAATATATTAAAATTATAAAAATAAATTTAAATATAATTTTCATTAATCATTTTGATTTAAATGTATTTGTAGTTTATTAATTTAGTACTCACATATATTTTATACAAATTAATTTAATCTATAAAATTATTAGAATTGTATTTATAATTTGAATAAATTCAAACACTATAGTAAAAATACCTCATACATTAAAAAAAAAACTATTAATTTTTTTTTTTTTATAGTATTATAAATATGACAATAGTTGAAAGAGATATAGATTATCTCTACTATTCAAAATTTCTAAGTCCCTCTCTACACTCCATTCAACCAATTATTAACAATTGAATTAAGGAAAACAATTGGCAAACAGTTGAATTAATCTAAGAGTCACGAGTATTATTATTATTTTCTCCTTTTCCATAATTTTCACACACCTCTTTTTTTTTAATATTATTTCCATTATTTTCTTACCTTTTTTATACCCTTCACAATCATTCCCATACTTCCAACAATTTTCATTTTGCTCATATCATTTCATTTGTGTAGCCAACGTTTCCATCAACTCTTCATATTCTTTTCCTCAACTATGTTCCAATCTTTCACTACTTGCTTTACCTTTCTTCATCATAAAACCAACCAACCAAAAAGACAACCAAAGAACAAATTTTGTTCCAATTCCGACTTCTCAATCTCTTCTTTCATCCACATGGAAGTATCTAGCCAATTTCGACAAGTTTTCAAGCTCATCGACAAGAATGGAGATGGAAATATTTCAACGAATGAACTCGCCGAAGTTCTTTCGTGTCTTGGATATGATAAGTATACGGCTACTAAAGAAGCTGAGAATATGATAAAAGTTTTGGACTTCAATGGAGATGGGTTTGTAAATTTGGATGAATTCATGTTTGTCATGAAAGAAGATAACTATGGAAAAGGAAAAGAGCATGATCATGATGAGTATTTAATGGATGCTTTTCATGTATTTGATATTGACAAGAATGGATTAATCTCACCTAAGGAATTGAGAAGTGTTTTGCTTAATCTTGGATGTGAGAATTGTAGTTTGAAGGATTGTAAGCTTATGATTAAAGGGATTGATAAGAATGGAGATGGGTTTGTTGATTTTGAAGAATTTAGAACCATGATGAAAACAGGACCCAAATAGAGTTTGAAAATTGGATTTTTATTATTTTTCCTCTCTTTTTTTTAGTTTAATTCACTCACATGTAATTTAATGTGTCCTTTACTACAATTGAGTGTCACAATTTCCCTTTGTGATCAAGTGGGTTGATTATTTAGAAGAGAATAATTTTAAATTTTATCTTAAAAAATAACTTACCATTAAGGTGAGAATAGACAAGGTCAGACCAAGCTTTGAAATATTTGAGTCTGACATACGATTTATTTTTTAAGTCTAAGTCTGATCTATGACCTATCATAGACTTTTTTTTCGACCTGACTTGGCCTTTTTAAAAGCCTTATTCACGTTAAAATATTTAAATGTTCTACTCATACCAGATGATGCTCTCCATATACTACTATCATGTAAATATCTACATATCTATATATATTAAACAAAAAATAATTTTTCTAACAAAATAATTTTTAAAAAATCTGAAACAAACACCCTTTAAACCCTAAAAAATAATTTTTGGTTTCAAATAATATTTTTTTTTTCTAAAACAAACGCATCCATTATTACCTCTTAAACAAATATGGAACGACTACTGAGTGGTTGACTAATTGAACAGTTACCGAATATGAAACAACTATCAAATATAGTATCACTACCGAATATGAAACGACTATTGAATATAGAATGATCACTGAGTGATTGCCTAATTGATAGAATTTAAAATAGAAAATACTATTATTAATATAATAATAAAAAATAATATTAATAAATAATTAAATATATATAGGTCGTCCAGTAGGTCTAATAGGTTTTTTTTAAGCCTGAACCTGACCTATTTAAATAAATAGACTTTAAAAACAGTCTGAGCCTAACCTTTTTATTAAATAGGCCAGAACAGGTTATACCATAAGTAGACCATACCATAGGCCCCTGACGGACGACCTAGTCTATTCTCATCTCTACTTACTATTTAGATTTTGTCTTAATTAAAATAGATGATACCCTTTGAGCAAGAAATTGATAATGTCACATAATGTCAAAGAGAGAATATTGGTGTCTCTAATTTTTTATAGTAACTGTTTGGAGTCCACTATTTTTGTGGTATTGTTTATAAGAAAATTCAAATGGTTTTATTGTATATTTGGTTTCTTTGACTTTTAGAGAAGTCAAAGTTGATTCTAGCGATTTAGTTAAAAAAAAATTGTTCTAGAGATACAAAGTTGATTCTAACATGTTTGATCGTTATTGGATATAATTTATTTTGCTAGCAAAATTTATTTAACTTGAAACTATTAGTCTGAAAATTATTATTCAACTAACTTTAATGTGAATGTATCCAAATCTAGGTTTAAATATTTGATTTGTCCCTGAATATTCGTGCCTTTCTCATTTTTTGTCCCTATAAATTTTCTCTCTCTTTAATTTAAACCCTTTAAGTTCAATTTCGTTTTAAAATAATTCATTCCTGTTAATTGTTTTAAAAAAAATGCTTACGTGACAAACATAAGAGTGATGTGGCATAAAAATTAATTGAATAATTAACAAAAATGAAATTAAGTAATTAAATAGATTAAAAAAGAAATTAAAGAAAATTAAAAGTGTTATGTTTTAATTTCTCCATCCAAAATCAGAAACAAATTTGGGGATTAGGGTTTTCTCCTCATTTCTTTATCATCACATCACTATTATCAGATCACTAACATCGCATCACCATCATCTTCGAATTTTTATCTGCTTCTTCTTTGTTCAACTATGACGTCATATATCTTTACAACAAACTTAACTGATTTTCAATTGCCTGAATGTGAGTGTAGGAAAACAATGTGTATATTCATCTCTAATATTGATGAAAACCTTAAACGGTGATATTGGAGATGTCCTCATTAGGATGCGAATAATTTTTCTCAAATATGTTATTTTTATGTTTATTTTTTGTAATTATAGTTTACATTTACTAAGTTTAACGTTTAATTTTTTGTTTTTGTTTATAGACCACTTATAGCTATCAATTTTTTGTTGGTAATGCGATGATGGTGATTTTATATTGGTGATCTAATAACGGTGATGCGGTGATAGAGAAAAGAAGAGATAACTCTAAAGAGGCCAAAATATAACACCTTCAACTTTCTTTCATTTCTTTTTTTAATTAATTTAATTACTTAATTTCCTTTTTTTTATTATTTAAAATATTCCTCTGCCGCGTAACTCCTTCGTATGCCACATAAACTTTTTTTTAATAACAACTAACGACGAGATGATTTTAAAACTAAATTGAACATTCATGGTTGAAATTAAAAAAAATAAAACTTACAAAGATAAAAACGAGAAATACGCAAACTTACATGAATGCATCAAATATTTAAACCATTCTTTTATCTTCAACTCACTTTTGGTCAGAATCATTCCAACTAAAATCAAAAGTTTCAATGCATAACCAAATATACAAATATTATTTTAAATTATCCATGTTCTTATAATATTCATCTAACAAAGGAAGATGAACATCAATTATATACAAATATTATTTTAAATTATCCATGTTCTTATAATATTCATCTAACAAAGGAAGATGAACATCAATTATTGGAACACCTTATTAAGGCAAAATCTTAAATTAATGATTTGTTGTAAACAAATAACAAGTTAATTACAAACTCTAATTATGATTCTAAATTATATATTAATATAACATGTGCTTTTGAGTGTAATAATCTAATATAGGAACAAAGCAAATGCAAGAGAAATCAGTTTAAAGAAAGAGTTAAAAATGAACAAAATTGAACCAAGAACGTTCTCCACGTTTCTGTCATTTTCAACAAGTAAGATCAAATCAGTTTTTAATGCAAGGAAAACTCTTGCAAATGGCGAATGGATTTCCAATTCATATACTAGGAATATACAACTCTCATATGAGCAAAAAAATCACTCAAAAGGATCAAAGATTAAAAGGCATAACTCAAAGCCAAAATAAAAAATGATCATTCTCCAGCAGTGTAACATCAGTCTCCTGATTAATAAACATTCTCCAGCATGTTACACATGATCTTCAACAACAAACATATTTCTCCAAGCATGATTAACAATTGTCTCCAAAATGATCAACATCATTCTCCAGTATGATGACATCAATCCAGAATGATACAAACATTCTCCAACATACTGAACATCATTCTCCAGCCTATTTTGCACAAATCAAAAGGCAGTCTTAATCTATATCGATTAAGCACATCTCTGAGATATTTGTGTGCATAAATAAAGGATCATCACAGTCAAGAATGAGAAGCTACAAATCAGACATTATTAACACAAAAGCAGAAATGTAAAATGCTCAAAACAATAACATTCAAAGTTTAAAAGTCTGGTCTTTGGTCAAGTCTGACACATGACAGCAAGACACATTTTCAACTATCATGATAGTTGTCATCAACCTCCTTGAAGTCTATCAAAGGAACCCCAAGCTTAAGGAAAAAGTTGAACTTCAAGTGCTAAGAAACTCCACCAATCACATACACTCACATACTTGAAATCTTTTCATTTGCAAAAGAATCGGTTCTGAATTTATCTTCATATATCCATATCTTATTACTGAGTTCTTTTATCAAGAATCTATTCTCAAACATGAGTTAACCATAATCAGATGCTACCAATCCCTTTAAATCATTATTATGTAAACTCAAAACTATAAGGGTTGTTTATAGTTTGAGTATTTTTATAAAAATCATTTTATGTTTAAAAGGTGAATTGTAAAATCATCTCTAGATTGATAGGCGACTTGATTGAATCCTTTATGGGTGGAACAAAATTGTTGTTATAGATCAAGATTGATCTTAACAAAAACTGTGTAAAACCAACAACGTTGGAATATCTTACAGTTGTGAGGACTGAAAGTAGTCCGAGTTAGGTGAACCAAGATATATCTTTGTGTGATATTTCTTCCTTATCTCTATTTACTTTCAGTTATTTTAATTATCAAGGTAAATAGAGAAGCTAAAATTGTGATTTTAACTAACCATGAACGTTATCCATTTTCTGTTTTCATAACCAAGATCAATCTTGAGTTATTTTCTTAAGGTTTTAACAAGAAATTTTAAGTAGGTGAATTTACAATTCAAACCTCTTTCCTTGTAAATTGACATTGCTATTTCACACCTTGTAACACATTGTTTTACGCTATTTTTCACAAGTTTTGTATTAAACTATGTTATTCATAAATATTTTATCAAAAATGAAAATATAAACAAAAAGATAACTAAATACAATAACGTAATTTTAATGTTATTTTACTATTTTTATAAAAGTTCTATACTTAATATTTTCTTCGCCTTCTAAGATTTGAACTTAAGACCACACATGAAGACTTAAGTTTTGAACTAAGAATGACACATTAAGACTTACTAAGTAAAAAATTATATAAGACTTACTAAGTAAAAAATTATATAAGACTTATTAAGTAAAATGATACGATTTATAGGTGTTAGAACTTGGATGGTTTGTAGAGAAATCCCTTATCATGTTTTGATGATAACAAAAGATATTTTGTGAAAACAATTTAATGCATTAATAATTTAATTTAGTGTGCCAAAAATAAATTAGAAGAAAACAAAAGGATTAGAAAAGCACCCAAGATCAAAGGAAGTGCCTCAAATAAGAGGAACCACATGCATCATAGGAAGTGAGTGGATTAAGAGGAAGCAAAATAAAAGGACGAATAAGAGGAAACAACATAAAATGACGAATAAGAGGAAATGACAACACATGCTTTTCAGAACCTCCAAAAGAGATGTCTCTAACGATTTGCCTTTGTTTCTAAGTAACTGAGTCTAAGGATATGACTCTAACAATTTGCCTCCAAGGTTTTGCCTATGAAGATAAGACTCTGAAGTCAAGTACAACATGTTCTAATAAGTTGCTTTCAACAAAGTAGCTCCAAGCAAGTATCTAACTATGATATGAAACATTGCATCTACCTGTACTAAGTTGCCTCTACTAATAATTCAATACCAGAAGATGATTAGGTCTGACTCTAGCATTCACAATATATCATCTGCCTCTAACACAAGCAAACATATAATTTTGAGGAAAGTCAACACATTTGATGAAAAGCCAACGTATCATTTTCATGGTTGAAAAAAGTCATGTTTGAAAATATTTTATTTGTCAAAAATTAATTTATTCTATGTGTTTTATGTAAAAGACTAAAATGCCGTTTTATTTATTTTTTACTTGTTCAAAAATCGTTCATTCACCATCATACCAACAAAATTCAACTTCAAGTTTTGTCGATGAATTCTTCTATTATTTATTTAAATATTATTCATTTATTTAGATTACATTAGTTTCACTTAAATTGAACTTACAACAAATCTCAAATTTAAAATGAAAAATTATAGTTGAGATGAGAGACTACTAAAAATGATTTGATATATTATTAACAGAGATTAGTTATTAATAAAGTGGATGAGTGCATGTTGAGTAAACGAAGATGTATCTTAAAAAAAATAAAAATAAAGTGGGTAAATGTTTTACACATGTAATATGATTAAAAAATGGTTCATTTTCTTTACTAATATGTTTTTCTTGCTACGTGTCAATAGTTTATACATATGAAATGGGAAGCATTATACGTTAGTGGAATAATTGTTTTTTTTTCTTTTGAAATTAATGTTTCAATCCTTTATTAATTTTCTTGTTTTACTTTGATTTTCCAATTATTTTTCATTCTATCTTAATTACATTTTCATGAATCAAATTAATTATTTCATTAATTTTTGATAAAAATT
>JBBPBR010000007.1:41316978-41331580 GCA_037974775.1 Cicer pinnatifidum
GAAGTAACTTGGAAATTATAATCAAACAAAATATAAACTTGGTTAATGACTTAAAATAATATGGTTAATTCCTTAGACAACTTGGTTAATGAATTTGAATTGAAAGTTTGATCATTCTAATCAAACAATATAAATTTGGTTAATGTTGTGAACAACTTAGTTAATGAATTCAAATTGAAAATTTGGGCAATATAATCAAATAAGATATAAACTTGGTTTATGACTTAAAATAATATGGCCAATTCCTTGTACAACTTGGTTAATGGATTTGAACAAAAAGTTTGGTCATTTTAATCAAATAATATAAATTTGGTTAATTGCTTTAAGAAACATGGTTAATGTTGTGAACAACTTGGTTAATGAACTCGAACTGAAAATTTGAGCATTCTAATCAAATAAGATATAAATCTGGTTAATGACTTAAAACAATATGATTAGACCTACCAATAACAATAACAGTGACGAAACTTAATATTTAGACATAAATAAATTAACAATTCACGATCATAATTTTTAAACAAAAATAATGCATTAACCACCTATTATACTTGATTAACCAATAGTGTTTACACACTAGAAAAGGAAACACACAAAAAAACCAGAAAACTTTGTATGACCCAATAACAACAAAAGCAAACAGTTAAGAAAATATCAGAAGAACTAAAATAAAATAAAAATCTATTTTAAAAAATAAAATAAAAATCTAAGAAGTGTAGATTTGGAGAGCAATGTGTAAAAAATACAAATAAAAAACAGAATCTAGGTCACAAAAATTAGTTGATTTATCCAAAAGGAAGAGAGAGAGAGAGAGAGAGAGAGAGAGAGAGAGAGAGAGAGAAAATAGAGAATGAAAGAATGAGAGAGGAAGAAGATGAAAAAGAATAAGGAGAAGAGAGAGATTGTGCTGTTTAATTTAATTTTATTGTTAATTAATGAAGAAAAAGTAATAAAAATGTATTAATGAAAAGAGATATAATGGTGTATTAATGAAGAGAGAGATAAATGTGTATAAATGTGTACATAACGTATAGTATACGGTATACGGCAGTTGTGTTTGTATTTGTGTTTAAAATTGTGTTTAAATAACATTTCTCAAAAATAATAAACCTGTGGTATAAACTTCACGAAATAATTTGCCTATGATTTTTCACCCGTGTAAATAGTCCTTGTCTATTTGAAGAGATAATAAATTTTGCACTTTAGACCACAAATTCTTAAAATTACTATCTAAAGAGTATATATAGTCCACGATTAATGTTAGTGTATTAGACAACGATTTTATTATACACAACAGATAATAATTGTTGTCTCTATAGGTTTAGGCAACACTTCCATAAATATTGTCAAATATCTCAAACTATATTTATAAACCGTTGCCTATTGTTTTACCTGACAGTTTCACAAATATAGTCACATATATTTGACTCCACATTATGAAGTGTTGTCTATTTTTGTAATACACAATTGTGTATTAGTACACACTTTATATTAATTTTTTTATGGTGATAGAACTATTATACACTTTAGGCAACATTTTTAGTTGGATAATACTCTAAATTTTAGTGTCTCTTGTTGTCTATATTTTTATCATGTAGATGAAATTTGATGTCTATTTTGCTCATAATTAATATTAATAGAATTAAAACCAATTCATATATTTTAAATAACATTCCAAAACATTAATAATACCAAGTCACTATTCAAAATGGCATAAAAAAAAAGTCACTTCTCAAAATGTAAAAACATATATGTTTAAAATTAATCAAAACTAGGGATATAAACTTGTAATTGTCTTATATGTATCCCCAAAAAAATAAAACAAAACATAATAAAATCAACTTCAGTGTTCATCATCTTCATAATGTTGAGGATCAGCTAGATCTTCATTAAGTTGAAGATCATCTTCATCATTTTGAGAGTCTTCTTATTTGTTTCTAACTTATAAATATTGAAATAATGTACATAAGAAACAAAAATAAAATCTTCCTTTCATACTCATATATCCTATTCTTATATATATATTAGATCGAAAATCCCCATCAACCTCATCCATATGTTGTATAAATGCAAAGCTGTAAACAATACACCAATTTCAAATAACTAGAATCCTTAAGTAATATATACTATGAACTATGAATAAATTGTAGTAAGTCTTAAAACATACTACTATGGACAACACATATTTTCATGAGATAGTCTAAAATAAAAAATGTTGTAGTGCAATAAGAATTATTGAATAATTTTAAAATTTAATCAATACATCACTAATTAAACAAATTATAAATTTAAATCAAACTCATTGAGTCTATTAGAGGAAGTAGGGGAGCCAGGAGACTTTCATAATTAGTAATTTTATGGAACAAATTGAACTAAATGATTTTCCTCTTCTCGATAAAAAAAATTTAAGTGGTTGAAGTCCAATTTTACCAAGTGGATGGACTTCGTCTTAAAAGAAAAACTTAAATTCCTCAAAGGACATTAAGAGGAGGAATAAAGAGGTCTTCAGTGAGATTGATACGATAATTGAGATTCTTATGATGGATATAAATTTGATTGATGTGAGAAGGCAGAGAGCTACCTTTATCTCAAGAGGAGGAATGGTGGATTTAATCATAAATAAAAATAATTTCACATTTACATATATAATTAATAAGAATGTGTACCAAGAATGGTGTATTTTTAGGTTTCGAGAAATCGTCGCTAAGAGAACAAGGATAAGAGGTAAACTACTCTCATGATTGTTTATATTTTCATTCAGAGTATTAAACAAAACCCAATGACATGTTTAAGACATGTATCATAGTGTGAAGGGACTAATTTGTCGAGGGAAAATCTGGTTTATGCAAATTTTGAAGACATTTCTTCCTATGCAAATTTTGAAGACTACGTTCGTAAAATTCGTCATTTTAATAACTCTTATGTATGACCACATAATCGTAAGCTTCCATAGATCAATTTCACTTTAACACATCCTAATATCATTTCAGACAAATCGTAAAGTCAAATCAATATGGAAGTGTAACTTTACCTATCAACATTGTGTATTTTAAACTATTTATATTAGTGTGAGTTTAATGCAATCGAGTTATGAGAATGATTGGAATAAGATGAACGAGAATATCACATTTCTCAACCGTTCGAGGATGATCGATAGCATTAAATTATATAGAAATATTGAATGGTTGTTGTTGTGATTATTGCTTTATGTTGTGATTGTTGTATATCTGTGTTGATATGTTGACTAAATTATGTGATGAATTGTTGAAATGAGTTATTTTGAACGATATGAATGTGTTATTAACTATATTATCATGATTATTGTATACATGTGAAAAGATTTATAGTGTGATATAATATGTTACATGTATTGTGAAAATGTGTTATATACGACTCATGCTCATTATGGTCCTTTTTTTTTTATAAGGAGTGACTTAAGACAACAAGGGGATGAAAGTAAATGCGAGGGTCTTGTGAAGGAAGGGTTTAAATTGTGTTTACCGTTTTTAATATTATTTTGCTTTTCTAACAAAAAGTAATTCTTTATCAAAATGTTCAACTTACTATTGAAAGAGGTCTGTGGAGAGTAAGATTGAATCATAAAGAACTAAAATGCTACAATTAAAAGAGAGCAAAGAGACATAAATATTTTTTCCTAGTTCACAACAAATTGTTGCTACCTTTAGTTCTTTCTTTACAGAGAGATTTTGTCTCAGTACAGTCGATGACTTAATCCATTATTTCCCCCAAATAGTTGTACGAATATTCTATAGGGTTTGAGTATTTTTCTACCTCTTTAGACTTTGAGTATTTTTCTATAATCTCTCCAAGCTTTCGTTCCTAGAACCGTTCTTCAACATATTGACATCATGTCGTTGAGGTTTATGAAGATCGTTGTACCTTTTTAGGTGCCTCTTTGAGGATGAGAGCGTTGTGCCACTTTCGAGCTAATTTACATCACTTTTGGTTCGTGTTTGATTTGGCAAAAAATGTATTTCTAGGATTCTAACTTTTAACAAGAGGATTTACATATTCAATCCTATATCAGTTCAATTGTATGAAAACACTTTTAATTGTTTTCATCAATTCTAATAACTCTATATTGAGAGGATTTTTCATCCATGCCTTTTGGTGTGTTCTTTGCTTTTTTTCAAAATTGCGTTTTTCGTTCTCTTTAATTTTGCCACTTTTGTTGATTGAATCATTTCATCTTAAATACATGGAGGAAATGTCTGATGAGATATTGTTGTTGAGGGTCCTTTAGGATATGACCTTTGTACTTTTGGGTCAGGCATGTGTACTTCATTTGCGAAAAGACAACTTGTATCTTCATGGGTTTCAGCAATTTGAAAATCTATCTGTTGTGATAAAAAATGACTCCTAGAAATGCCTCTTTGAAATATGTCTAAAAAATAGAGGACATAAAGGGTACGAGATCAGAAGAATAGAACAATCAAAGTGTGGTCTTATAGACCATAAGAACAAGTAGGTTAATAATGGATGCAAATTATAAGAGAAAACATATTTTGGATTATTATTAGAGGATGCACACAAAAAAAAGGATACAGTAGTAAGAGGATGTCTTGCGGATCATCAGATCATTAACTTTTGTCAGAGCGTTGACTTCTCTAGAGACATTGACTTTATCAGAGGATACATAAAAGTTTAGTGTCACAAGTTTAGACGCTTGATGAGTTTTTTAGAGGTAAAGGCAATCACTTGTTCGTCATGCTTGTTAAAGGAAGATGCATAAGAATTAATGTTGCGCTTGTCAGAGGTAGAGAAATATAATCCATGTTAGGTTCATCAGAGGCAACCGAGGTACTACATTTCTCACATCCTAGAGTCAACTAAAGCTTACGATAATCAAAGGCACGTGTCACCAAACTAACACCGTCAAGCTGAAGTGAAGTCTTGGTTTCTTTTACCTCTGTTTAGCCATTAGAGTATAAAAGTTATGTTTTGATGCATGCTCTAATGTGCTTTGTTGTAGTATTTATTTTGTTTTATTATATTTTTCTCAATTGAAAGATTTCTAACACACACTTGTTTACATAACTCTTGCCTTTAATTTGCACATTTAGCATATATAGTTTTGGGATAGTTGTTATTTATTTATTTGCATTTGTTATCACGAAAACATCAACCACATGATTGTATTTAAAAAAAAAAAAAAAAACTTTTGTACCAACATCTTGTACCTAGTTTTATGCATGTTTTCGTGATGTGAGGGTATTTTACCTAGTGTTGGGAACTTACAATTCATAGAGTCTAATAGTAGAGATCACAATCAAGTTAGCAAATTAATGAGGGGGTTTTCTAGGAGATAACTATTATGTGACTTGGAAGTAGCCCTTTAATTGAAGGACCTACCTTGCAACCCTAAATTAATCATGATTAGTCATTTACATGAGTTTTAAGTTGAATCGAGTAAGTTTGGAGGACGAGGCCACCTTCAAGTGACACAATTCTATGTCTCTTAACAAGTATTTCAAAGAAGTTTGTTACCATATGTCATTGAACTGTCAAGAAGTGTGTGCATAATCTTGCATAATCTTACTCTATTAGTTTATTTAATTTTCTTATTTTTTTACTTTTTCTTTTTTTATCTCTCTCTTTTTACTTTTTTTTACCTCTATAAAAATAAATTTCACATATTAATCTTTCTTTTCTTTCGTAATTCCTCCTTTTCCCTTTTATTTACTTATTTTAATCAAATTTTTTATAAAGTAACTTGGACATTATAATCAAACAAAATATAAACTTGGTTAATGACTTAAAACAATATGGTCAATTCCTTACACAACTTGGTTAATGGATTTGAACAAAAAGTTTGGTCATTTTAATCAAATAATATAAATTTGGTTAATTGCTTTAAGAAACATGGTTAATGTTGTGAACAACTTGGTTAATGAACTCGAACTGAAAATTTGAGCATTCTAATCAAATAAGATATAAATCTAGTTAATGACTTAAAACAATATGATTAGACCTACCAATAACAATAACAGTGACGAAACTTAATATTTAGACATAAATAAATTAACAATTCACAGTCCTAATTTTTAAACAAAAATAATGCATTAACCACCTATTATACTTTATTAATCAATGATGTTTACACTATTAACTAGAAAAGGAAACACACAAAAAAACCAGAAAACTTTGTATGAGCCAATAACAACAAAAGTAAACAGTTAAGAAAATATCAGAAGAACTAAAATAAAATAAAAATCTAAGAAGTGTAGATTTGGAGAGCAATGTATAAAAAATACAAGTAAAAAACAGAATCTAGATCAACACAAAAATTAGTTGATTTATCCAACAGGAAGAGAGAGAGAGAGAGAGAGAGAGAGAGAGAGAGAGAGAGAATAGAGAATGAGAGAATGAGAGAGGAAGAAGACGAATGAAGATGAAAAGGAATAAATAGAAGAGAGAGATTGTGATGTTTAATTTAATTTTATTGTTAATTAATGAAGAAAAAGTAATAAAGATGTATTAACGAAGAGAGATATAAGGGTGTATTAATGAAGAGAGAGATAACTGTGTATAAATGTGTACAGAGTGTATAGTATACGCAATTGTGTTTGTATTTGTGTTTAAATAACATTTCTCAAAAATAATAAACTTGTGGTATAAACTTCACGAAATAATTTGTCTATGATTTTTCACCCGTGTAAATAGTCCTTGTCTATTTGAAGAGATAATAAATTTTGCACTTTAGACCACAAATTCTTAAAATTACTATCTAAAGGGTATATATAGTCCACGATTAATGTTAGTGTATTAGACAACGATTTTATTATACACAACAGATAATAATTGTTGTCTCTATAGGTTTAGGCAACACTTCCATAAATCTCAAACTATATTTATAAACCATTGCCTATTGTTTGACCTGACAGTTTCACAAATATAGTCGCATATATTTGACTCCACATTATGAAGTGTTGTCTATTTTTGTAATACACAATTGTGTATTAGTACACACTTTATATTAATTTTTTTATGGTGATAGAACTATTATACACTTTAGGCAACATTTTTAGTTGGATAATACTCTAAATTTTAATGTCTCTTGTTGTCTATATGTTTATCACGTTGATGAAATTTGATGTCTATTTTGCTCATAATTAATATTAATAGAATTGAAACCAATCCATATATTTTAAATAACATTCCAAGACATTAATAATACCAAGTAAATATTCAAAATGGCATAAAAAAAAAAGTCACTTCTCAAAATGTAAAAACATATATGTTTAAAATTAATCAAAACTAGGGATATAAACTTGTAATTGTCTTATATGTATCTCCAAAAAAATAAAACAAAACATAATAAAATCAACTTCAGTGTTCATCATCTTCATAATGTTGAGGATCAGCTAGATCTTCATTAAGTTGAAGGTCATCTTCATCATTTTGAGAGTCTTCTTATTTGTTTCTAACTTATAAATATTAAAATAATGTACATAAGAAACAAAAATAGAATCATCCTTTCATACTCATATATCCTATTCTTATATATATATATATATTAGATCAAAAATCCACCTCATCCATATGTTGTATAAATGCAATGCTATAAACAATACACCAATTTCAAATAGCTAGCATCCTTAAGTAATATATTAAAAAAGTCTAGTAAAATATACTATGAACTATGAACAAATTGTAGTAGGTGTTAAAACATACTACTATGGACAACACATATTTTCACGAGATAGCCTAAAATAAAAAAATGTTGTAGTGCAATAAGAATTATTGAATAATTTTAAAATTGAATCATCACTAATTAAATATATTACAAATTTAAATCAAACTCTTTGAGTCTGTTAGAGGAAGTAGGGGAGCCAAGAGACTTTCATAATTAGTAATTTTGTGGAAGAAATGGAACTAAATGATTTTCCTCTTCTCGATAAAAAAATTTAAGTGGTTCCAATAGAATGTGGCCATGAGCCATATAGATAGAATATTTGTGGGGCATGTCTGTAATGTTGGAACAGGTTGTATAATTGAGAGGAATTAGAATTGAGAAGAAAAGAGAAGAAAATAGAGAAAATAGAAAAACGCAGATTAATCTTGGTTCTGCAGATTGATCTCTGTTTCTGTTTTTCTGCATTACACACTCTACTACTTCATGGATTGATCATAGCCTTTTATAGCAGCAGTTTTGTGGTTATTTTACATCAACCAACTTAACCAACTTCTAACCATATTCTAACTAACTTCTAACTACAATTTTACTACATCATTTTGAATTATCACCAACATGCCCCATAATTCAAAGTGATTCAAATGACATTAATACAAGATTGTTCCTAATCTATTTGATCTTCACCCTCTTCAAGCTTTTAGTTAGGATGCCTTCCTTTTGATCATTCATACTGCAGTGCTCTGGTCTCATCCTTCCTTTCGTCACTTGATCTCTTAAGAAGTGAAAGCTTGTTTCTAAATGATTGCTCTTTCTATGAACACTTGAATGTCTTGCGCATTTTTGAGCATAATGTCCTTCTTCACCACACCGATATCACATTTTCCTGCACTTTGCAGTTTTGTTCCAACAATCCTTGATCTTCTTAGACTTCATCTTTATCTCAGCTCTTTGATTCAACAATCTCTCACAAGCTGCATTTTTCACCGAAATCATGCCTTCTTTAGTCACGGCACTCATGGTTAACAACGCATCAGCCCTTTTCCCTTTGCCGCCTTGACCAATTGCAGTCTTTAATGCTTCATATTTCATCCCTGTTATCACCTTCATGTCATCTTCCAACAATCTGTCCAGCTGCTGCAAATCAGTTTTGTTGCAAGCCAAACATTCAACAACCCTTGCCTTATTGCTATGAGCTGCAACATGAGTCCTAGTTGCATTTACTAGCTTTCCTTGGACCTCACTCTTACCATCATCATTATCATCATCTGGCACAATCACTTCCTTCTTTCTGGAAACAGAAATTGCATGGACCTTTCTTCTGTTGCTTGGTACAATAGCAGGAGTGGCTGGAACATTAGCATGTTTGTTCCCTTGCTCAACATTGCCTACAACAACTCTTGCTCTTACTTCGGGATTGACTATTTTCCATTTATTTGTAGTTCTACAAGCTGTGTGAGGTTGAATAGTTGGGATACTAACATCACATTCCCTTGGATTCAACATCTCATCTAATCCTTCAACCTCCATCATTCTTAAGGATCTATTTGACATTGTTGTTTTGAAGGTTCTGTTTCTGGACAATGGTGCCTTCAATACAAACCTGTTTGCACTATCAAACATCTTTATTTCACCATGTTTCATCTTCATTGAATATCCCTTTTCAAGTAGTTGTCCAAGACTTAACAGATTATTTCTTCATTCTTGGCACATACAACACATCACATATGAAATATTGCTTGCCATCTTTCCTTTGAATCAGCACATTTCCTACTCCTTCTGCAGTTACTTTATTGCCATCTGCAAATCTAATCTCTCTTTTTACCTTATCATCAATGCTTACAAACCAATCTCTATGGCCAATCATGTGATTCGAGCACCCTGTGTCAAGATACCAAAACTGATATGAACAACGTTCTTCACCTTTTCCAGAACGATCTTCGTTTTTAACACCTTTTCCAGAACGATCTTCATTTTTAACACCTTTTCCGGAACGATCTTTGTTTGTTATTGCCATCAATAACACATCCTCTGAATCTGAATCCTCAACTGCCATTTGAGCGTCATCATACTCTCTTTGGACTTTCTTGGATTTGCACTCATTTGCAAAATGCCCCCATTTTTGACAATTTTAACATTGGATTTCTTTCTTGTTAAATTTCTTCTTACCATTCAAATTCTTGCTGCTGTTGTTACTTTTATTATGATCTCTTGAACTTCCAAACCCTTCATCGGAATCATTCGTCTCTTCATCATAATCATACTTCTTGTACCACTTGAAGTTACATTTGCCTTTCTTGTGCTTCACATCACCTTGGTTGGTCTTCTTGCTAACTTGAGCTTGCAGGGCCTACACTTATGATATTGAGGTTGCTGCACACCTTTCTCTTAATCTCAGTTCATGAGCTTCAAGAGAGCCTTGCAAATCCTCCATCTTCATCTTATCAAGATCCTTTGATTCTTTAATTGCCACCACTATGTGATCGTACCTTTGTGTTAATGTTCTAAGGATCTTTTCAATAACTGCCACTTTAGTTAATGATTCACCATTTGTGCTCATCTGATTAACAACAACCTGCACACGATTGAAGTAATCTGCCACAGTTTCATCTTCTTCCATCTGCAACAATTCGTATTGCCTTCTTAGCATTTGGAGCTTCACTTTCTTGGTTCTTTCATCACCTTTGTAATACTTCACCAATGTATCCCATGCCTCTTTTGATGTAGATACCTTTGAAATCCTTTCAAAATTGTTTGAATCCACACTTTGCTGGATGTAAAACAATGCCTTGCAATCCCTTTTCTTGCAATCTTTGAAAGTTGTTTGTTGTCTTTCTGTTGGATTTGCACCAAGTTGTTCATAGTCATCTTGAACAATCTCAAACACTTCTTGAGCTCCCAACAACGATCTCATTGATGCAGACCACCTCTCCCAGTTCTTCCCATCCAGAATTAGCAAATTCGATGGAAATCCTCCTCCATTCATTTCTTCTTTTTCTTTCACTCGCACTTGTGTTTCCCAATTTTGATTCCCCCTCACACTTTCACTCGTGTTTCCCAAGATCTAGAACTCAAGCTCTTGATACCATGTTGGAACATGTTGTATAATTGAGAGGAATTAGAATTGAGAAGAAAAGAGAAGAAAATAGAGAAAACAGAAAAATGCAGATTAATCTTGGTTCTGCAGATTGATCTCTGTTTCTGTTTTTCTGCATTACACACTCTACTACTTCATGGATTGATCATAGCCTTTTATAGCAGCAGTTTTGTGGCTGTTTTACATCAACCAACTTAACCAACTTCTAACCATATTCTAACTAACTTCTAACTACAATTTTACTACATCATTTTGAATTATCTCCAACATGTAAAAGTTGGTTGAAGTCCAATTTTACCTAGTGGATGGACTCCGTCTTAAAGGAAATATTTAAATTCCTCAAAGGTTACATTAAGAGGAGGAATAAAGAGGTCTTTAGTGAAATTGATACGATAATTGAGATTCTTATGATGGATATAAATTTGATTGATGTGAGAAGGCAGAGACCTCCCTTTATCTCAAGAGGAGGATTGATGGATTTAATCATAAATACAAATAATTTTACATTTACATATATAATTAATAAGAATGTACCAAGAATGGTGTATTTTTAGGTTTCGAGAAATCTTCGCTAAGAGAACAAGGATGAGAGGTAAACTACTCTCATGATTGTTTATATTTTCATTCACAGTATTGAACAAAACCCAATGACATGTTTAAGACATGTATCATAGTGTGAAGGGACTAATTTGTCGAGGGAAAATTTTGTTTATGACTCTATAAATCTAAATCAACTCTATTTTTAGTACCATTCTTCCTATGCAAATTTTGAAGACTACGTTCGTAAAATTCGTCATTTTAATAACTCTTATGTATGACCACATAATCATAAGCTTCCATAGATCAATTTCACTTTAACACATCCTAATATTAATTGGTAAATATCTTTTTTATTCTATATATCTACATGTCGTTTGTTGCATTGACTTTGTCTTTGATCGATTAAATGATATTATAGACACCTTTAATATCATTTCAGACAAATCGTAAAGTCAAATCAATATGGAAGTGTAACTTTACCTATCAACATTGTGTATTTTAAACTATTTATATTAGTGTAAGTTTAATGCAATCGAGTTATGAGAATGATTGGAATAAGATGAACGAGAATATCACATTTCTCAACCGTTCGAGGACGATCGATAGCATTAAATTATATAGAAATATTGAATGGCTGTTGTTGTGATTATTGCTTTATGTTGTGATTGTTGTATATCTCTGTTGATATGTTGACTAAATTACGTGATGAATTGTTGAAATGAGTTATTTTGAACGATATGAATGTGTTATTAACAATATTATCATGATTATTGTATACATGTGAAAAGATTTATAGTGTGATATAATATGTTACATGTATTGTGAAAATGTGTTATACACGACTCATGCTCATTATGGTCCTTTTTTTTTATAAGGAGTGACTTAAGACAACAAGGGGATGAAAGTAAATGCGAGAGTCTTGTGAAGGAGGGGTTTGAATTGTGTTTACCGTTTTTAATATTATTTTGCTTTTCTTACAAAAAGGAATTCTTTATCAAAATATTCAACTTACTATTGAAAGAGGTGTATGGAGAGTAAGATTGAATCATAAAGAACTAAAATGCTACAATTAAAAGAGAACAAAGATACAAATATTTTTTCCTAGTTCACAACAAACTGTTGCTACCTTTAGTTCTTCCTTTACAGAGAAATGTTGTCTCAGTACAGTTGATGACTTAATCCATTATTTCCCCAAATTGTTGTACTAATATTCTATAGGGTTTGAGTATTTTTCTACCTCTTTAGACTTTGAGTATTTTTCTATAGTCTCTCCAAGCTTTCGTTCCTAGAACCGTTCTTCAACATATTGACATCATGTCGTTGAGGTTTATGAAGATCGTTGTACCTTTTTAGGTGCCTCTTTGAGGATGAGAGGGTTGTGCCACTTTCGAGCTAATTTACATCAGTTTTGGTTCGTGTTTGATTTGACAAAAAATGTATTTCTAGGATTCTAACTTTTAACAAGAGGATTTATATATTCGATCATATATCAGTTCAACTGTATGAAAACACTTTTAATTCTTTTTATCAATTCTAATAACTCTATATTGAGAGGATTTTTCATCCATGCCTTCTGGTGTGTTCTTTGCTTTTTTCAAAATTGCGCTTTTCGTTCTCTTTAATTTTGCCACTTTTGTTGATTGAATCATTTCATCTTAAATACATGGAGGAAATTTCCGATGAGATATTGTTGTTAAGGGTCCTTTAGGATATGACCTTTGTACTTTTGGGTCAGGCATGTGTACTTCATTTGCGAAAAGACAACTTGTATCTTCATGGGTTTCAGCAATTTGAAAATCTATCTGTTGTGCTAAAAAATGACTCCCAGAAACGCCTATTTGAAATATGTCTAAGAAATAGAGGACATAAAGGGTATGAGATCAGAAGAATAGAACAATCAAAGTGTTGTCTTATAGACCATAAGAACAAATAGGTTAATAAAGGATGCAAATTATAAGAGAAAACATATTTTGGATTATTATTAGAGGATGCACAAAAAACAGGATACAGTGGTAAGAGGATGTATTGCAGATCATCAGATCATTAACTTTTGTTAGAGTGTTGGCTTCTCTAGAGACATTGACTTTATTAGAGGTAAAGGCAATCACTTGTTTGTCATGCTTGTTAAAGGAAGATGCATAAGAATTAATGTTGCGTTTGTCAGAGGTAGATAAATATAATCCATGTTGGGTTCATCAGAGGCAACCGAGATATTACATTTCTCACATCCTAGAGTCAACTAAAGCTTACGACAATCAAAGGCACGTGTCACCAAACTAACACTGTCATTAGAGGATAAAAGTTATGTTTTGATACATGCTCTGATGTGCTTTGTTTTTGTAGTATTTATTTTGTTTTATTATATTTTTATCCATTGAAAGATTTCTAATATACTTGTTTACATAACTCTTGCCTTTAATTTGCACACTTAGCATATATAGTTTTGGGATAGTTGTTCTCTATTTATTTGTATTTGTTATCATGAAAACATCAACCACATGATTGTATTTAAAAAAAAAAACTTTTGTACCAACATCTTATACCTATTCTTATGCATGTTTTCGTGACGTGAGGGTCTTTTACCTAGTGTTGGGAACTTACAATTCATAGAGTCTAATTAGTAGAGATCACAATCAAGTTAGCAAATGAGGGGGTTTTTTAGGAGATAATTATTATGTGACTTGGAAGTAGCCCTTTAATGCAAGGACCTACCTTGCAACCCTAAATTAATCATGACTAGTCATTTACATGAGTTTTAAGTTGAATCGAGTAAGTTTGGAGGACGAGGCCACCTTCAAGTGACACAATTCTATGTCTCTTAACCAAGTATTTCAAAATAGTTTGTTACCATATGTCATTGAACTGCCAAGAAGTGTGTGCATAATCTTGCATTGCATATATTAGTGTTGTTTTCTAAGGTGTCCAGGACTTGGTATGATTAAATGTACAATATGCTTGTATCATTTACTATGTTTAATGTTCTTGTTATCTGACTTAGAGTGTTAATCGCCACTACTACATTTTATTGCTACTCTCTATTGCTATATGCTACTAATACTTATGTATATGTGTGTACATGTTTACTCTATTAGTTTATGTCTTAAAACATGACTTCAATCTATTCACCTCTACATTTGTTTGTGTGTGGTATTGTGATGCACAATTGTTTTGCATGATTCGGTTGATCTGCAAGAATCATGCAAAAGCTTTGTGATCATTCCTAATTTTTTGTTTTATATTTTTTGTTTTATTGATCATCGTTGCTTTTTTTTCTCTCTAAGTGGTTTGTTGCTAAAGTCTGTTTTTTTTTTTTT
>JBBPBR010000007.1:41352395-41368451 GCA_037974775.1 Cicer pinnatifidum
ATGTTTTTAAAAAATAATAAAACAATTATAATACATAATTGACTAAAAATAATATTTTTTACAATACCTATTAAAATTTAATAGCATAAATATAACAAAGGGTAAAGTGGAAACATATAAATAGAGATAAATAAACTCAAAGTTATGTCTTGATTATGGAATAGATGCTACTTGAAACCCTAGCTTTTTGTGCTTCTTTTAGACTATTATTATCGGTAGGTTCATAGTGTTTTTAGAACACTAATTAAGAAAATTTAAAAATTTAAAAATTTTCCAATTTCAAATATAAAATACCATGATTTAAAATTTAATTGTCATATTATTATATTTTTTATCAGAATACTGTCTTAAGACACCTGTTAGCATTTCTATTGATATTATTCCACAAACACAATGTATATATAATAGTTAAGTTTGTTTATTAATATATATCTCTTCCCATCTTTTCCTTGGATTCTATTCTTAGCTTGTCAAGTTCCTCTACCTTAGTTTCTCCTTATCATCAGTTCCCAAAGATCATTCTCAACATTAACATGATCAATCACTTCCTGAAAAAAGTCCATGTATAGCACTACTTGTGTTGAAAGGGTACAATTTTGGACACTGTCACTTTTACTGTTCTTAGTTTCACATATGAACAACATCCAATAAATTATGTCGGATTTCTTAATCAATATCTTTAATATCCTATAGCACTCAAAATTAATAGATTATCAGTCAAATTTAATTTCACTGAATTCCAGATAGTGTATTTATTATTGTAGCATATATAGTTGGTCTTACAATGAATGAAATTAATTTGAAGAATCTTTAACTGCTCACCACTTTAATTACATTGTTTTGATTCCTCTCATTCAGAATTAGAAACTGCTCTTATGTAGTTTCAAAAAACATATATTTTATTCCTCAAAAAGAAAATTCAGCAGTCTTTCATTCACAAAAATATATATTTTAATTTTGTTTAACCTTAATTAGTTGTAACAATTACTTATCAATTTTATTTATTATCTCACTGAGCTATAGATTAATAAAGTCAGTTTTTCTTAAGTGAACTCTTACCATTCTTAGTAAAAAGTAAATTTTATAAGTGGATTCTTACGATTCTTAGTAAAAAGTAAATTTCATAATAATAAAAAGTAGAGCAGAGATATAATATTTTATTAAAATTTAGTAAAATTAGTGAAATCTCTCTTTAAATTGGAATAATTTTAAATTGCAATCTATAACTGTAATATTATAAATTTTAGAATTTATGCAACAATATCACAATCTTAATTTAATTCACATCAAATGGTTTTTTCTATTATATAAAAGTCCGCAGTCTAATAGTAATTACAACTACAAATACAATTTAAAACTAAATAGTTATTTCATGTTCTTTAATAATAGTATTAGATTTATATTTAATAGCTTTTAAACATAGTATTAGATTTATATTTAATAGCTTTTAAACAAAGTATTAGATTTATAATATGTATATTGTGGACCATATACTACTGTGTTTTAGATTATTATACCTTTCTGCTTCATCATGGTGAACATCATCACTTGACTTAAAACTACATTATAATAATGGGATGGATCTAATATAGATTTCTAAAAACTGTCTAAAAGTAGACCTTTACCATAAAAAGTTTATCTTTGAACTATTTTCTAACAGTCCATATTAGAAGCACCCATCATAATGAACCATTCATTGCTACACCTACATCTCACTATAAGTATCATTTTAGCTATTGTACATTTCTTAACAAAATGGTTACTTCATTTTATTTTATAGTAAAATAGTGAGTGAAGATTAAAATACTCACATTAATTAAAATAATAGAAAATAGTAGTAGTGGATCAAGTAGTTAAATAGACTATTTAATTAACTGAGAGCATAATTTTTAGAAAGAAAAAATAAAAGATAATAAATATTTCTTAGATAATAAGATCCCATTGTAATTTTTTTTTTAAATAAACACACTAATGACCCTAATTTTTTTTAAGAGATAAATTCTATGTTTTCTTTAAAAGAGGTGGTTTTATGCACTTTTTACTTGGAATGACGGATGTGCTTCACTTTCCCTATTTAAATTTAAATAAGTGGTTTCATTTTTTCCTATTTAAATTTAAATAAGTGGTTTCATATCAGACAAGGTTTTCTTTTGTGTTTTTTTGTAATAATTTCGTCATCTCAAATATATGCTATTTTATTTTCTGTTTTTGTGTAATGTTCATTTGATTTTTTTTGTCTCGTTGCAATGTTTGTTTGATTCAAATTGACATATCAATTTTGTTCAATTACTGATTTAACTAATAACTAAGTTGTCAATGTTGTAGATCTAGAGACAAATGTATTTCAATCACTTTGATTTTGTTATATTATTTATAGACATTGTATCGTTTTATGCTATAAATTTAGATGTTGTAAAGTTTGTTCGCAGATTCATTATGTTTTTAACGTGAATTTGTATGTGTATCAGATACAATCTACCAATTTGAATGAATGACTAGCATTTTCTTTTGCTAAAAAAATAAGATTCCATTGGGCCATTTGATGATTATCATGTATCTTTATTTATTTAGCCACATGTTTACTCCATTCCTCATTATCTTAAAGATATGCACTTGACAATTTAAAATGTAGATCAAAGATGAGGTATTTTCCAAGTTCATAAATATTATCTATGTTGATTTCATTCACAAATAATTAAATATGAAAATATATTTTCCTATTTAAGTATTTATTAAATGCATATAAAAAATTATATAGAGTGCTATAATAGCAAATGAAGTTGTAGATTTGACGAAAATATCAAATCAAGAGTGTCTTATCTTTGAAGTGACCTTTAAGAAGTTTTTATTATCAATTACATGATGGTAAAGTTTGAGATCAACAAAAACTGAAAGTTTATGAGTGTGAACTCACGAAATTTATTAATCTTGGTCAATGGAAGTCCATCAGATCATGTTGATATAAGTAGAGATTTGAAATTCTTGGTTTATCATGTACTATTATGAGAATTGATCTCATTCTCTCATTTACATTATGGAGAAGATACACTTTTTATAGGTGAGATATGTATGGAAAATTTATTGATGAGGAAGGTTGTAAGACCCTTAATTTTAAATTCTAATTTATGTATTTTGGGGAATTTTGTGTTGAATTTCTAAGGTTTTTTAGCCAATTTTATGGCATTTTGTGAGTTAAATGCCAAAAATATCTTTTTAGAGACCCGATTAAAATTATTCGTCGATGAATAATTTTATTTAATTACGGTGAATCTTTTGTCGAAGAAAAAAATTTCTAAGATGCAACATTTTTCAGAAAAATTCATCTGTCGATTGAATTGCGGCGAGAATAGATATTTTTTTTAAAAAAAGAAATTTATGATGTAATGTGAGGTGACAGACGTAATGATGATTTTTATAAAAATATCTAGATATTTGTTTAGATATTTATATTTATTATTATTATTATTATTATTATTATTATTATTATTATTATTATTATTATTATTATTGTTATTGTTATTATATATATATATATGTGAAAGGAAGGAAAAGCTAAAAAGCTGTAAACAGAGAGAAAGTAACCCAGGCCTCACCTCACGTCCTTCTCCATCTTTCTTGCGTTTTAAAAAAAAGAAAATTCAAAACCATAAAATACAAACCCTCATTTATTTACTAGATCTAAGCTTCCATTTGAAAAGTGACAGAAGAGAAAGTTGCTCATTGTCACGATGCTGTGGTAGTGAGCTAGTTTTCGAAGCGACGTCACGAACTTAAATTTTACCGGAATTAATCGCGGCGCCGTAATCGGTTGTTAAAGCTACAACGGATGTAAGGGCTACTTCCAAACTTTTAGTTTGCATTTAGGACATTATTTGTGATTTTGTGGAAAAGAAATTTGATGTATTTGAGGTGTGATTTTGTGAAAAATTAATTTAATGTGATTATGTGTAATTTAGTGGAATTTAAATTTGAGGTGTGGTTTGTGGTGATTCAAGTTTGATGTGATTTATATGTTCATAATTATTATTATGAATTTTTGAGATGTGATTTATTTGTGGATTTTGTAGAAAATGAATTGATGAAATTTGGTGGTTTATGTGTAAAAATATGGAGTTTTGAAATTGGATGCGTTATGTTTGAATTGTTGAAATTTAATTGAGGTGCTATATATGTGTTGTGGAATTGAATTGATTGAATTTGGTGTGAATTGGCGGTAATTAAATTTGATGTGTTTGAGTTACGTAATGAGTTATTTTCAAATAAATGAGTTTGAACTGAAGTTGAAATTTTACGAAAAATTTAGAGTTGTTAAAGTTGTGAAAAAGTTCAAATTTTAACTAAGTTAAAGAGTTTGAGCAAAAAGATAGATTGAAATTAAAAATGGTTAGAGTTTAAAATATTACTCTTTTAATTACTCTTTGATTGAGTTTAAAAAGAAAAAAAAAGTTTATAGTATTTTATTAACTCAAATATTTTGGGGCTTTAATAATCGAGTATGTGAATGTGAAATTTGGACAATATTTATTTTATTTAGTTTTAAGTAAATAATATAAATTATTTGGTTTTAAAACTTTGGTGTGTGAGAAAGATTTAATTTTGGGAATTTTGTTGTGTTTGAATTAGTTTTATTGTGAATAAGTTGTTATAAATATTCATGTTTATGTAGTTAGCTCCTTGAGTCTCGAAAAGGAATCGAGACCGTTGGCACCGAGTTAGCGGTGGGGAGAACTCTGATATATTAATGTTGTTGCGGTGATTTATGGTTGAAAATTTTGGAGATTGAATATAGTGATTTATGGTTGAAATTTGTGGAGATTAAATTTGGTGATTAATGTTTGAAAATTTTGGAGATTAATATGGGTGATTTATGTTGAATTTGGGGAGAATTTAATTTAATTTGATTATGTGTTCATAATTGATATTATGAATGTTTGAGGTGTGGGTTGTGGTGATTTACGGTTGGTGTGATTTATGTGTTCATATCGATTATTATGAATTTTTGGAGATGTGATTTATGTGTGGTTGTGGAAATTTTAATTGGTGTGAATAAATATGTTTGAGTATGCTCTGTGTTGTGTTTGAAAAATCATTAGTGTTAAATGAGTATTAAAAATGGGGAATCTTTTAATAGCTGCATTTACTTAATGATTATGGTGAAAAGAGTCAGAGTATGCTCATGCATTTCATAGTACATGGTGACCACGATAGGGCCATGGTGATAGTGGTGACCGTGATGGGCTACAGGATGATGCCATGTGAATTGTTGGTTCATCTTATCCTTGCGGGGATTGTCGCGTCGTGCTGATCTATGAGAGATTGCACTATAGAATGTGCTGATTTGTGAGCGATTGCACTCTAGAAAATTGTGTTGGTTTGTGAGCAACTGCACTCTTGTATGTCGTGTTGGTCTGTGAGAGACTGCACGCTAGTAAATCGTGTTGATCCGTGAGAGATTGCACCTCGGTAATTAGTACTGGTCTGTGAGAGGCTGTACAATTACGATTTACGCCCCTCGAGGAGGGTTTTGATTTGGAATTCCGGAATCATGCATTTTGGCATATACGCATTGCATTAGGGTGCTTGGCACGCGAGTCATGTTTGTTATACTATGATGATTGTATATACGTATTCGGTTGTTGTTGTGATTTGTCGTAATTGCTTTGAGGTATGAAGTTGGGTTGATTAAGTTTTGATGTATTTACGTGTTCATAATTGATTAAATGAATATTCGATGTGTGATTGAGGTGTGAAATTGTGGATATTAATTTGGTGTTAATTATGTGTTCATAATTGATAATATTAATGTTTGAAGTGTTGATTGATTCAGAACTATTTTAGAATTGAAAATCTGCATTTTCTCAATTGTATTCGGCTACGACAATGCAGTTTGTTAAAACTTTATTTTTCAATATTGTTTATGCATTTTTGGACATATGAAAACCCTTTCGAGGAGTATGCTAAGACGAAAGGTTCTTTTGAGCATTTGAAAATATAAGAATTTTGCTATGTGATATTTGTTAATTTCGGTTGGTGACCTTTACAATTATTGTGAAAATCTGGGCTTTGCCCTCAGATAAGAACCAGGATCATCCTACCGGTTAGTACCCTGGAGATGGGAAAGTAGTTAGTCATACCTGACCGAAGCTGTGTTAGGAGGATCTTGCGGGGCGCGTGGAGATCACTAGGGTGGTGTAGTTTTGTAGCATGATCAGATTAGGTGGTTGTATAAGGACTATATGTCTTTCTCTTGGGATTGTATTTATTTCATTTTGGAAGATTGTATATATGCTTAAACTGTCTGATGACTTTTTCTTTTAATGGGTCCATGTTCCACATTTTGATGTGATGTGGGGAAAGTAGATATTCTTGGGGCAGTGCTTTTATGCAGGTGTCTGCCGAGAATACTCCAAGGGTATGAGCTATGTTTGATAGGTCTCATAGCCCCGTTGTATTTTTCTATTTAAATACTTTGGATTTTGTTTCAAAAACTATTTCCGCTGTTTGTAAATATTGTTGACTTTTGTTGTTGTGTTACGACTTAAATATTTATCCAAAAGTATTTTCTTCTTTAGTTCTTCGTTTTTACGAATTTGTTTAAAAAAAGAAAAAATACACTCGCGTTGTTAAAAATTGGGGTGTTACAAAGGTGGTAGTTAGATGGTTAACATAGGTATGTCAAATTAAAAAGCAAAGTTTTCAAAATATTGGCTAGTAGGGGTGAATGTTAATCCTCCTTCTTTTCCAATGGTTGATGTCCTTCATCATAGGCTTGGATTATGGCGAAATAAGTATGAAATCCTTGGAGGAAGGATTAAATTTTAAAATATAGTGTTGTCTTTTCTACCTCTCTTCAAGATGTTAGATGTAATGGTATAGACCTAAAAGGTACAACTCAAAGATATTATAGATCAAATACATAAGAAATCCAATGCAAAGTAAAGTGAGCAACCCTAGTATCGAGGTATAGCCCATTAAAGTCCTCGCATGATGACTTCAGTGTCCAATCACCGACGTCATCCCTTAGTATGACCCACAAATAGGGAAACATGGGATCTATAAGCACTTATGTGTTGTCAATGTTCTAGGTAGTATTTCGTCAATCTTAGAAAGCTTCTTACTTCAATCACTAAATTAGGTTGAGATCCACCTAGTATTGCATCTACCTTACTATAGTCAATTGTTACTCCTTTAATAGGTATGGTATATACTAAAAACTTCAACTCCCAAAACCATAACTCATATTTATCTGGTTTTACATACATTTCTCATGCTCATCCAAGCTCCTAGAGTAAATTAGAATATCATATATAAACACTGCAACAAACTTATCTAAGAAAGGTCTCAAAATTCGGTTCATATAATGCATAAAATTGGTATGGACATTGGTAACTATAAAAGGCATCCCTACATACTCATAGTGTTCATATCTTGTCCTAAAAGTTGTCTTAGGAATATCTTCGCTCTTAACCTTAATTTTATGGTACCCATACCTCATGTCTATCTTAAAAAATATTGAAGCTTCTATCAATTGATCAAAGAGGTCATTTATCTTAGGTAGGGAATATTTATTCTTAATGGTAACTTGATTCAACTTTCTATAGTCTACACAAAATCTCATACTCCCATATTTCTTCTTCACAAAAAGTATTGGCGCTCCCTAATGAATCCTTTTCCCAATAAATCTTCTAATTGTCTCTTGAATTCATTCAACTCTATTGTTGACATCCTATAAGGTGCAACTAATATTGGACCACTCATTGACACTAAATCAATATAAAAAACTATAAGTCTCTATTTGGGCGTAAGCTAGATACATCTTTAGGAAACGCATCAAGATATTCACAAACTATAGACAATTAAAGTTAAATTATCCTTAGCCTCTACCTTAGAAGAAAATAAAAGCATGAATCTTTGAGTTCCCTCAACTAAAAACTTATGACAACCTAAAGTAGACGCAAAACATTCAGACCAAGGTGAATCAATAGTCATAGGTTGAGGTGTAACATAGATAGATTTGTCAAAACAATTTATAACAACATTCAACCTAGACATAGACAAGCATATCAAATCAATAGTATAACTCACATTTTGATAAACAAGATTAGAATTCAAACATGTAGTGGAGGTAATAAGATTTTTCAACAGGGTTAGTAACACATAAATCAAAAGGTAGACTAAAATTAGTCAATTGGAAAGTTTTCGCACAAGACAAAGATATAAAAAAATGTGTCATTATGTATCAAATAATATAATAATTAATCTTTTTTTTTAATAAAACTCATACCTTTGATAAGATCATTTGGCTCTTTTACCTCTTCTCCTTGGAGTGAAAACTCTCCCTTGTTTTGTTGACCTAGGATGTGATTGTCCTCGACTCTTGCAACATCTAGAAAAATGTTTAATCTCTCCATATTTAAGACATGTAATTATTTTCTTTGGAAATGAGTGATCTCCATGATTGAATCCAAACTTTTTGCATCCCCTACTCTTACTAGTTGAAGCTTGTCCTTGCTTTTCCTTTGAAATTGTGGGTAGATTGCATAAAATCTTCTTAAATTTATTGTCCTTGATGTGGAATTTCTTTCCACCAGAGTTAAACTTCTATTTTGGTTTCTCAACTTTCAGCACTTGCATCTTCTGCTCAGCCACCCTAGATGTGTTTACCAAGGTGGGGTAGTCACAAATATCTAGAATTCCAATAAAACTTTGTAGCTCAAGTTTAATTCCTTGCTCAAACTTGATTGCCCTCCATTCGTCTTATGGATTATCCATAAGAGAGCGAAAGTATCTTGATAAAGCTTCAAATTTAGTGACATACTACGCAACCAACATATCTCGCTGACGTAGATGAAGAAACTCAGTCTCCTTCTGAGTGCAAAAATGTGGGAAAAATACTTTTCTAGAAATACTTCCTTAAACCTATCCCAAGTAATAGAAATTCCTTTTGTCAGATAACCTCCTCTAGCACAATTTCAACCAATGCTCAACATTAGACTCTAACATATAAACTACAGGGTTCACTTTTTGACCATCACTGCACCATATGACTTGAAATACTTTCTCTAACTTCAGCAACCATTTTTATGCCTCAACTAGATCAAAACTGCCTCAAAATGGTGGTGGATTGTTCATCTAGAATTCAGAAAGTCCTAGGTATTGAAGGTATGCGACTATTGTGACATTGGGTCCTCTCAACTGACAGATAACCTCTTTTTGTTCTCACATGGTTACAACCATCAAGTTGTGAGTCTCAACAAGTGTTTCATTCGTTCGACGTCTATTACCCACCATAAACCTACACACCGCCAATAAAACACTAAGTTGGTCTGGCCTAATATCCAAAATAATAACATGCGAATATAATGACTAAAACAAGCAACCCAATAAGCCTAAGTTTTGATTTTTTTTTTTTCTTAAAAAGAATTGATAAAAAATAAAGTAAAGTAAACTCATACCACAGTTCCATCTAGGTTCAATGTGGCTCTAATACGGAAAAAAAATAATATAACGCCTAGTTAAGTGGGTTTTAACAATTGAAATAATGACGAAAAATTTCATATTTATATAAGAGAATAATGTACTAATAATAAATAATTAATTATCGAAAAGAAATAATATTATAAAATCCTAAAAATAAATCCTTACAACTGAAAATTCTTTAATAATCAAAATATTCAAAAATGGACATTTGATAACTAATTTTGAAATAAAATACAATGTAGACACTATCTCTACTTATTCTTGATCTACTAATCTAATCTAAGTATATTACTCTTTTCAAAAGAGGTAGAACTTATCAGCTCTCAATATCCTCAATGGTCTTAGTCTTTGAAAACAACACTTTCATGATATGTTAAATCCTAGTGAATAATGCACACAACTTTAAAACAAATATTGTTCTATGCCAACGCAGTAACCAAAAAAATCGATCATGTCATCCGCGTTCTTCCAAAAATATATTTTTTAAAATCTAAATAATATAAATAATTTTTTCTATAAAAACCAATTACTTTCATTAATTAATATAAACACATCCACTTAAAATCAACAACAATTCAAATCTATAATAATCAAATAAATCAAATACACATATTTATTATGCAAAAACAATCAATCAATTCAATGGTGTTCCATTGTTATATGGAGATGTGATACTTTCATGAAGTGATTATCATCTCATCATGTGGAGCATCAGCGCATCTAGTATCGGGTACAAGACTCATTTGTGTAAAGTTTTAAGTTCATCTCTTGTGGGGTATAAGATTCACCTATATGGAGCACATAACTCATTCAAGTAAATAACAATAGTACAAGATTATCCATATGGAGTTTAACCTCATTTCAAACAAATACAATAAAATAATTCGTTTTTAACAATCATCTTTCAAAAATCGTATTTAAATTGTATTATATTATTTTATTTAAATATACAATAACAACAATCATTTAAGAACACATAATAACACAATCTTTTAAAGAATACAAATTCAAACAATTATAAAAAAAGATAATTCGATAAACAAAATAGTACATAAATCAATTTCACAATCTTATTTTTACAAACAAAATAGTAAAGAAATCAATTTCCTAATTTAATATTGTATTTTATCAATTCTTGATATTAGTAGATTTATGCTTTCGACTTAATATATTTTTATAAATATTACTATTCAAAATATCTAATTATTTTTTCGTTCTAAATTCTTAAAATAAATATACTATGAAAAGGTTAAAAGTTATGATTACTCACCTTTTGAATCAAGATAGAATTAAAGTCGATCAATACTTCCTTACTTAACTTTCATGTGTTGTCCAAAAGTACAATTTTTCTTTTTCTTTGTTTTCTATTGTTTTGTATGTGTGTAACAATATAATTTATTTTTATTTTGGCTTAATTACAGTTTTGGTCCTCCTATTTTAGCTAAATCGCAAAAGTAACCTTCCCATTTCATTTCTCTCTAGTTTTGGTCCCCTAAACAGAATTATGGTTCAAACACTTGATGAAATTTGAATGTCAAATATGTTTTCACGTTACTAAAAGGTATTTTTATCCCTTCTGTTCGTTATCCTATTAAACTACTGCTACTATTATTTCAAATTAAGATAACTTGTCTGTAACAATTTGTTACATGGATTATTGGTAATTCAAAACAACCTTATCCACTAAACTCATGATCCACTTTTTAGTGTTACTATAATAACAGACTTCTTCTTATTGGTTATGCTATGTCACTGATATTTTATTTTATGCTAAAAAATAATTAACAAAGTACTGTAATAAAGTAAAAATAAGTGGTTAAGTTACCGTAAACTATAAGACGTGTCGTATACCAACATAATAATAATAATAATAATAATAATAATAATAATAATAATAATAATAATAATAATAATAATAATAATAATAATAATAATAATAATAATAATAATAATAATAATAATAATAATAATAATAATAATAATAATCTATTTAATAAAAAATAATAATAATCTATAATTTAAACTATTGTAAATTTTAATTATTTTTAATATTTGATTTTAGGATGTTAGATCTCACATTATTTAAAGAGTAATATTCACACTTATAATGGCTATATTTTATAAAGAAGATGTCACATCAAACAAGAATATTAAACTATCCTACAATAATAATAAGAGCATTCCTCAACTTCAAATAAAATAAAGGGAAAAACATTCTAAGGAATGAAGGACACTTTTCTAGAAACGAAGGGCACACTACCTATAATGGGAGACATATTCTCAAAATTAGGATTAATGTAAAGGAGAAAGTAAAAGCTCTTCTCTTGCATTATATACCTCCCTCATTACTAAGTCGTACATCGATCGATGACTTCATATTAGAAGTCAAACGGTAGATTTGTTATTTGGTTAAACATAATGTTCTCAAGCATTTTGGCATGACTTCACTGTTTGCCAATATAATGTTCTCATCATCATCACTAGGTAATACTAAGAACAATATGGTAAACCAACATTGAACAACAAAGGTCAAACAAAGCATGATTTGAATATGCTTTAGAAAAAACAATGGCATGCTTATAAGGAAATTAGCAAGGGAATGGGAATATAGAGAATGTGAGTAAATAGGAAGAATGAGTCATTATTGTTGACACGAACACACATTTGTATTTAAATCACATGCATAAAATGCAACGATGGAGTTAATGAAGTTGGTACCAAAGTTACAAAACTTTAAAGGAAAGTACAAGTTAAGAGACTAAATGGGCTGGTGGTCAAACGAACCAACCCCAAGTTTGAATTACATTACGAACGTTATACGGGCCTACCAAGATAGCACGTGAGGCTTTGGACCTTCTTCACCTTGCTCCTCGAGACCTGATGAACGAAGAAGAGGATTATGTTGGAACTAAGTTAGTTTTCCACTTATAGTTTTGATGTTAAGAATAGTATTTTATGAAAACAATACATTTGGATTAATGGCTTTAGAGAAAGATACCAGAGGAAGCGACCAAAGGAAGTGACCAAAGGTATTCATCAGAGTAAGTGACTAGAGGATGAGATCATAGGAACACAAAGTATACATGTGTTCCTCTGAGCATATATCTCTGAAAGTAATGTGCCTCTGCAGGTTACGAAGATTGCCTCTGATGTTTAGGTCTAATGTATGGGTCTATTTTTTAGGTCTAAAAATTGAGTCTGATAATTGAGTTTGAAGAATGGCTTTGAAATAGACTCTGAAGACTGCCTCTAAAGACGGCCTCTAAAGACTGTCTGAAGATATTAATTACTTACAAGAAGATTTGATCAAGATTTATCTACAAGAAGATATGAATTATTTCAAAAAGATTTGATCAAAATTTATCACAAGAAGATTTGATCAAGAATTATCTACAAAAATATATAAATTATTTACAAGAAAATTTGATCAAGATATATCTACAAGAAGATATTAATTATTTACAAAAAGATTTGATCAAGAATTGTTTACAAGTAACACTCACAAGAAGATACATTTATTATTTGCAAAGATATGATTCATATTTCGCAAGGATAGAGAAGAAATCATAACATATTCTATAAATAGATATTCAAAGCTGAAGAAGATATAAGAGAACTCATAAGCACATAATTTCTTAAGTCATTAGAGTTCATATGGTTAAGGTCTAGACAAACATTTGCTCACAAGAAATATTTTCTAAGTGATTTATAGTGTGAGAGTTATTGTTACAATCAACTTGTTAGAAGAAAACCAATTTTTTGCAAACTCTTGTAACCTAGCTCGATAATGGCTTCTGTGTTCCTCAAGCAATCTATAGTTTTTTAGATTGTGTTGAGAAAACTTGGCTTGTTAAGTCAAGGTGTAGGTGTTCCTCAAAAAATTTGTAGGTATCAAGTTATTTTGAGAAAACTATATTTTATGGTCAGATGTTGTGTAATTCAAGCTTTGAATTAGTAGATTAAGTCCTTCTGAGTTAATTTTGAACCAGGATAAATTCTTGTGTTCCTTTAATTTTGAAATTCTTGTTTTACTTGTGCCTCTAATCACATAACCTGATTTCTACTACTTTTATTCTAAGTAAGTCACCAAACTCGAACAATTTTGAAAAAAAATAACAAAAGTAATCCAACTTAGTCAAACCAATTCAACCCCATTCTCGTACTTGCATCTTCAGATTAGAGTTCTCAAGCTCTGAGGTTGGATTTTTCTCATTCCTCTCAATTGGAACCTCATATCAAACCTCTTGTTGGTGATCATCTTCTTCCTCAAGTAGAACTAGTTAACCATATTTGATCTCCTTCAAGTAGCTAACCTCTAAAATGTTTTCAACTGGAGCTTCTAACTTTACTTGAATAACAACTTCATTAAAATCATAAATGAACTAAAGGGCATAAATTCACATGCAACTCATTATTGTCTTTCTTCAATTTCTCAACCCAAGTCTTCAAGATCATATTTTCCTTCTTAAAGCTTGATACCTCAGTTTTGACATTTTTGCAGTAGTTTTTCAGCTACACGATTTTTCCTCGTACGTTTACAAGGACTCCTTGTAATCCATAAGCAAGTTCTCCAAATTTCTGATCGTTTCATGAACAATAGTTTTCTCCAACTTCAACTTCTTTATCTTAGAGGTCATGTCTTTCTTTATTTGCTCACCATCAACCAATTCACATAATCTTTTATGCAGATCTTCAACATCCTTCTTCGCCACCTGAAATTGGTAAGCCCCTTCACACATATTGTTTTGAAGTTGTTGCACGATGCATGAACCAAAATGCCTCATCTTCCTTTTGAATATGACCATATATCGGCTTGGAAACTGCATTAGCATCATTTCACACTGATGTCGCCACCGTCGTTCCAATAGTAGAAAACTTAGGGATGAAGTGAGACCACTTCTGATAATCAGGAAACTCCATTATCAACCTTCCACGAACTACTTGATATTTCCTTATAAAGTCATTATCGACAATAATCTTTGATTGTTGTTGAGAAAACCTCTCTAATTTACTTGGCAAGAAAGAGTTGTGAGCATGTATACCAACTACAATGGCAAAACATTTCTCTTTGACTGAGGATCTACTACACCATACCTCGATTGTGTGTTTCCAGTCCATTTTCCTTTATTTTTTTTCTCCAAGACTAGATGATTTGGTAGGTTTTTCTTTTATTTGAACCTTAACATTCTCAAGTACCTTCCCCGAAGCCTTGAGATCTTCTAGAAGACAATAAACTTCTTCATATCCATCTTGATTCAAAGTCTAGTATAAAGGAAATTTTAGGCCACGTGAGGTATCATAAGCGATATAAGGGTCCCTAGGAATTTATAACACTTTGCAAAAGTATTTTTAGAAAGATATGTGAGACGAATTGAAAAGGACAAAGAACCCTTGAGACGATTAACCGCTTAAAGAATAGATAAAATATTATTGCACTGCAAGGAAATATCTAATGCGTAGACACAAACTCAAAACATATAATGTATGCCCCACATCACTTTGCATTCAAAGTCTCTAAATAGAAAACATAGTTTAATCCTATTAAAAAGGGATAAAGAAATCCTCCAACTCTTCGATATCGAACTTTGTAAAGCAAATACAGTTAGATTTTTGACATGGTTAAGACTTTTTTATTCCTATTCCTAAAAGGCTCAATCCAAAGATATTATGGATCAAATACAAAAAGATGTTGAATGTGAACTGGAGCGAATGAAACTAGTATCGAGGTTCATCCCAAAAAAGCACCTGCATGACGACGTCGATTTCCAAACTCCGACGTCATACCTTAAGGCACAGAATACAGTAACATGGAACCAAGAAGCACCGATGTGATGTCAGCATTACATGCATCACGAATCATAGTGCTTATCACCTAACTTGGTATACAATTATGTCTATAGTAATGACAACTCGATAGTGATATCATCTTGGTATACCTTATGATTTATGTTATCAATATAGTGTTGGTTAACGTACTTTACTTTGATAAGTTTTCTTATGTTCAATTTTGCAAATAATTCACGTGTCTATATTTATAATGTATGTTTTTATACTAGTAGATGAGGTTTTGAGAGGTGATGTTGCACAAAACATCAAAATGTTTAGGTTAAACAACACCTGTGATCTCTTAATTTAATTTTAGTTAATGTTTTAGTTTTTTTTATTTTAATTTTCAGTAACAATTTAATCTTTTATGTTTTAAAATGTCAATAAAGTTATCTTTTTTTTTTGTAAAAATTCAAAAAATTTATCAAATATTTCAAACAAAACTCAGAAAATTAATCATTATCTTCAATATAATGCAAATTTCATGAAATTCATAACTTAAATTTTTAAATAAATTCATATTTTCATCTCTAACAATATTAAATAAAGAATAAAAATATGAGTTTATTTGAATATTTGAGTTACAAATTTGATGAAATTTGTATTATATTGAAGAATATAATTAATTTTATGGGTTTTGTTTGAAAATTTTGATGAATTTTTTGAATTTTTGTATAAAAAAATAATAACATTATTGACATTTTAAAACATAAAATATCAAATTGTCACTTAAAATTAAAATAAATGACC
>JBBPBR010000007.1:41383279-41416935 GCA_037974775.1 Cicer pinnatifidum
AATGATAACATTGTTGAAATTTTAAAACATAAAATATCAAATTGTCACTTAAAATTAAAATAAAAGACCAACTCGAAAAAAAAAAAATAAAGGACTAAAACGTTATCTAAAATTAAGTTAATTGACCACTTATGTAATTTAGTCAGACATATCTAAACAAAAAATTTATTTTAGTTGTTATTTAAATATTTATTTATAATTTTTTTTATTTAAACCTTTTTTATATAAAATATTTTAACTTTAATTGTTTTTTTTATTAATTTTAACTTATAGTATTTTTACTACTTAAAATTTAGAATAGAAATATCAATCTAATAAAAAAATTGAAAAGAAAAAACGCTGCAATAATAATTGGTTAGTCATAGTCTATATACGATGATAAGAAAAATAAAATACTAATCTAATCATAGTGTCTCTTGCAAAAATGAGTTGTGTTAATTAGGATGTGTAGAAGGAAGGCAAAGCAAATGAGAATTTAGATTCAATTTATTTATTTTATCCAGTTTTCTTTTGACGCACAACACTAGATGTTGGATATGTGTTGGTGACAATTGTTGCGAGACTTTAATACTGAAATTGTTGATGAAGATTATATGTAACAAATTACAAAGCGTGTTGTTACACTAGTCTTTAGGTTCGATTCGCCCTCACTAATCGGATCCAAATGAGATAACCAGCGATTCTCCTTCAGGATACTTTGGAAAACTTTGATATGATCTGCACTATCACACCATGAATATATTTCAATAGTATGTTACAAAAGAATGATTCATATTTTTTACGCATGCATTAGAAAAGAATAAGATGACTTAGAATATAAAAATGAGTGAGAAAAGTGGATGACAATCTCTAAAATTTCGTGTCCACATTCTGTCCAAAATGACACTATTTATAGAAAAATAATGTCACTTGAACAAAAATTACAATTTTTGATTTTGCAACTGTTTTGCGCAGGGATATATGCATACAACCTTCAGATATTAATTAAAGCATTGCATTGGTCTGGTGGTTGATCAATGTGCCTTTTTGTGCATGACCCGGGTTCGATCCATTCATTGCGCCTTTATCCAAAAAGACTGAACTCGGGACCTTATGTTACCAGAGAAGACATGGCCTTGATTCATTTTCATCTTTATATTTTATCCTGGATAATTTGATTTCCAAACTCATGCTTCATCTTTTAGTGTTTGTAAACCAACAATGTACCTATGTCACCTTTCTTTTTATGTTTATTTATAATTTTAAACCTTAGAATTGGCAATAAATTTATACCCTATAGTTAAAAAATTTAAAGGTTTGAAAAATACAGTTATTATAGATAAAAAATCAGATCTTATTAAATCTCTCTGTGAAATTTGTCTTAGGCTCTAAAAGTTTTCTACCAGCCTTCGTAATAATTCATAATTCGGTATGTAGAAAAGTAAAGTATGACTATTAACTACCTTGAATCAGAATTTAAATTTAATTTTTTGGAACGATTTGTCCTGTACTTGAGAAGAAATACAATTATATTGTTGCCTGAGTATTAATTTTTTCTTATCTAGACTCTTGTTATATGGAGGAATTCATTCATGTCAAACCCAATTAAGTCAAGAATAGTGGATCCATACCTAGAGGCAAGAATATTTTCATTCATAATTGTTAGAACTCAAAATTTTGCTAAAGACACTTGTATCGATATATGCATTATTAGTATATATATTTTTGTAAATCAAGATGTCCATGCACAACTATAGAGAGAAATCCATTTAAGAAGGTCATTTTTTCTGAATTACTACATTATGGAAAATTCTCTTGTAGAAAATTGTCTCTTTTTATTAGACTTTTTTAAATTATAAGATGTATTAATTACTTTTTCACAAAAATATTCTTAATTAAATGAAAATAATGAAAAGATTTGTCACTTGTCTCTCATTAATTTTAAAAGAATGCGCATTGAGAGGAAAAAATCCTCATTTATCATGCAATTTGAACACAATTCATCACATCAAAGTCTTTTAAAATGAACATGATCAAGTTAGCCATGTCTCATCATTTCAAACTATTGATACCGATCACCATCCTTCACTCCACTATCTTCTAAAAACATCATTTGTAATCCTAGAAAATATGTCATTCTACAAATAGTTTCAGACTCAGGGTGTGACTTATCCCCTTAGGAGAAACCATGCAAATGCAAAGAATCAACATTTGCAACATCCACCCAACTAAATCCAATTTCCTTCCTCACTCCCCTCCCTCTCATCCCTTTCCTCACTTGAGCAACTTTCTCCCAATTCCATTTCTCAACATACAAGTTTGTCATCAACACATATGGACCTGAACTTGCAGGGTCCGTTTGAATCAAACTATCAACAACCCTCTATGCCATTTCCACATTCCCACGTAATCTACACGACCCGAGCAAGCTTTGCAACACTGACAGTCCAGGTCCATCTGGAATCTGTCCCACACAACCCAACATGTCCACCATAATCGAATGATGTTATGGAGTTGGTTCAATTGAATGTTTAAGATATATCCTCGGCTGCAGCAATGGTGTTTAAGACATTACCGAATGTGTATTGGTTGGGCTTTATTTCCTTTATTGCAGACAAAAATGTAAGTAAAGCTTCTTTATACAAGCCATTTTGAGCGTACCCTGAAATTAATGAATTCCATGATATTATTCCTTGATAGTTAAGCTCTTCAAAAACCTTCTTTGATTCTTGAATGGACTCAAACTTAGCATACATGGTAATAAAGCTATTGGCGACATTTTGTTCCGATGAAAAAACAACTTTTTATGCATAACCCATGAATCATAAAACCTTATGTCACCATATTCCTGATTGTTATAGCATGCAATAATCATATAAATGTAACATCATTTGGATACACACCATCAACTCTCATAACATTAAAGAGAGACACCGCATCATCTTCATCAATAAAAATCATTGTCGTCCAAGATACCACATTTCGATTACTCATGACCCAAAAAACATCATTTGCATCTCTAACAACATCACATTTCGAATAAGTCGAAATCAAAACATTGCAAACTGCAACTTGTGTTCCATAACCAACTTTTTGAGCCAAAACATAAATTTGTTTCCCTAGCTCTAAGCTTCTCATATAACCACAAGCAGAAATCGCACCTGTAAACGAGACATGGTCAAGTAACATACCTTGTCTCACCATGTTAACAAACAACAAAACAGCTTCCAACACATAACACTCCCCTTCTTGAGCATACCTCGAGAGCATTGCATTCTAAGAAACCAAATCTCTTGTGGGCATTTTGTCAAACACTCCTGCAACCTAGAATACATCATCACAAGTGCATTCCCTATAAAAACTTCACAGCCAAATCCATATTTAACTACAAGAGAATGCAATTGCAACCCAAATAAAAACCCATGATCATCATCCCAACAAAAGGAAAGAGAAGTAGTGTATGTCACATGATCAAAAACTATCCCATTTAAATGCATAAAGCACACAAAATTCAATGCATCAACACTTTTGTCAAACCCAGAAAGAATAGTATTCCAAGAAACAATATCAAGATGACTCAAACTCTCAAAAACACGCAAAGCGCATTCGAATTTCCCAGCTTTACAATACATTTTCATAAGCGAGTTCGACACGGTGACATGGGAAACAAACCCAGTAGACATCGCGAATCCGTGTATTTGGGAATCCAAATTGAACTCTCCATTACAAGCCTTAAAGGACAATGCAAGTGTCACCTCATCGACATTTTGAAGCAAATTAAAGTGGAAGTGATTTTTGAGTAACGAAAGAGCTTGAAAAGGAAGGTTTTTGTGTAAAAAGTTAAGCATGGAATGGTTAATTGAGGAAGCATTGGGGTGGGGAATATTGTCGAACAGGTGGTGTTCATGGTCGTGTTTGCGTGAGTTGAGTAGCTTGGAAAAAGTTTTGAATGATCTTTGTAACGCTGTTTTGTGGACATTGAAGATTTTTAAGGTACTCGTAGTGAGTATAACATAACATGCGAAAGAGAAGAAGTTTTGAGTGTACCAAGTACAAGCAAGATCAATGGTTCCGGTGTAACACCATGGACATGTGATATATATACCCTTCGATGTTTTTACTTACAAGGATGACAATTATAACTCATACTCATTAGATCTTTTCCAATAGCAAAAAATATCAACAGTGAATATGATAAAAACTAGTATTATTATTTAATGTATAAAGAATTTAATTGTCATATCGTAAATTTTTTTAATCATAAACATAATTTTATAGAAAATTATTACAAAAGTCAAACATTTGATGATTATGATTCTATAACAGCATAAAAATAATTTACAACAATAGTCTATATAAATTAAATTCAAGTATAAATTATTTACAAGATAAATATTAATTAATAATGAACTAATTTTTTTTAGGAATCATTAATCAATTAGTTAAATGTGATTCATCAATTAATTAAAAATAAATATTCATTTAATTATTAGCATATATCTTTTGAATATTTTTTAGATAAAAGTGAAAAAATTTGTAATATATTAATTATAATTTATTGTAAAACTATACATAAATAAATACTTTTCATTAATCAAATAGCTAAAAGATGGTCCTTCACATATCAAATAGTTGAACAAACCTTATATTATATAAATATTTATTATTGATTAATTAACTAAACAATTGCGATTCACATGTCAATTAGTTAACATCAAAATATTTATTTGGTTATTAATATGTTTGTTGAGTATCTCTAGATTAAAATTAGAAAAACTATTATTTATCGTACAAAACTACATACGAATAAATATTAGTCACCGATCAATTAATTAAAATATAGTCATTCAATTAATAATTAATTAAAAAAAATGTATATTTGATTATTAATGTGTTGTTGGTGGCATAGAAGGACTAAATTGAAAGAGTTTAAGATTTTATTAGAGATAGATTGAAAAGTTATCGGAAAGACTAATTTGATGGATGGAGAAATAGTTTAGAGACATTTTAGTTGATTTTAATAGTTTAGAGACCAAATTGATGAGAAATTGTTAATTAAGGACTGAATTGATGGTTTATTTACTATTGTTTACCTTTATATATTAATCAACTTTGCATGACCCACATGCGTGATCCATAGTCATGCACGAGTATTCTCTTATTTATATTATTAAATCTAACTACTTGATCTCAATTAATAAAATATAAATGTGTATTTTATTAATAATATATCTTTTGAATATTTTTAAGATTAACCATACATAAAACAAATATTTTTATCTATGGTCAATTAATTAAATAAAAATATTATTTTTTTATAGAATGTATTCAAAATATTTTTTGTACAAAATCTTGTGAAAATTTATAACACACTAATAACTTATTTGAAATTTCAGTAGATCTATCATTCTCACGTCCAAAAACTTTCTTAATGTTAAAATATGGAAACTAAAATATGTAGCTTTTAAATTGGATACACATTTATTAGTTTTCCATAAATAGCCACCAATTTAATTTATTAAAATGATTGTCATCGATTAATTAATTAAAATATAATTTTTTATAAATCAATATACAAAATAAGATCTTGGAGGTTAAAAATAGAGTCAGAGGACTTTTAGATTAAGGTGATCAATAAATATGGAGTGGAGGTTGAGGAATTTAGGGAGGGCAATTCGAGAGGGTCTGTGAGGTGGAATGATTTTTTTGCAGGAAGAGTTAGTATTGAAGAGAAATCATGTGATAAAAAATAGTTTAAAATTATTGGGAATGAAAGTAATACTTTGTTTTGGAAGAATCCATGGTTGGTTGGTGGGGTTTTACCTGAGAAATTTAGTAGGTTATTTCATTTGTCTTTGCAATAAGAGAAAAATATTGAGGTTATGTTAGAGATGTTTCGAATGGAGGGTATTCAAGGGTGGAGATGACAGAGGCAGTTATTTGTGTGGGAGGAGGAATTAATGGAGCAATGTTGGATTTTATTGGCTAAAGTTTATTTGCAAGTTAATGTATCTGAGAAGTGGTCGTGGAACAATACGTAAAGAGAATCATATTCGGTAAATGAGACCTAGTGTGGTATCCTTTTGTCTAATCAAAAGTATCATTATTTGTGTGGAAGTTGTTTCAAGATAGGTTGCCTTCAAAGGAAAATTTGTTCCGTGGATGAATCATTTATGTGGAAGATCAACAATGTTTAGCAGGTTGTGGGGAAGTTGAAAGAGTCAGTCATTTGTTCTTTGTGTGTCCTCTTTTTGAATCCGTGTAGTATGATGTTTTGAATTGGTTTGGACTATTTGATGTATTTCATAAGGATGCAATCAAACACGCTAACCAATTTGATAGTCTTTTTTTATGCAGTCGTTACACGCATCAAATAATTCATTTAGTTTGGTTTGTGGTGATGTAGGCAATTTGAAAATTAAGAAATGAAACGATTTTTCATTCGCATATTTTGAATGCAAATCTTATTATTAAACATGTAAAACTTTTAGCCTATCAAACTGCATGTAAAAGAATTTTGTTATGTTATAACCAATGATGCTCTCAACCCTTATAGTGTATTGATATCACTTGTGGTTAATTGTTTTACTTCTTATTTGAGTAATTTAGTTTATATTTCTACTTTATTCTGATTATACATTAAAAATAATGTAAAATTTATTTTGTTTTAGCTGTAAGTACTTATTGTACTTAGAACGATGTTTGAATATATTTATTTTTGACTCGTTAAAAAAATATACAATTTATATCAGGATTAATAATTTAGTTTTAAAACAAGATAAAGACAGAAAGGAGATGGAGTTATGGCCCTAATAATATTGAACGGTGAAATAGAGTATAACGTAAGCTTGGGTGGATTTTTGTGTGTATGTCACTATGTCTGGTCAAGACTGCTACAAAGTTTTGAAACGTAATAAGCTGTGTCAGAAACCTCTCACATTTGTCACCTTTTCTTTCTCACAATTTCACTTCTCACCTAAGCTTTTTAAGCCTCCTTTTTCTACATTTTCATTTTTTCATTCAAAAGTGAGAACAATTTAAAAAAAAAAAAAATATATATTTTATTTTTATTTTTATCAGAAACAAACAGAGCCACTAAGAAAAGAAAAAGCTTCATGTGACTGTGAAAATGGAAGCTAAACCTCTTCAAATTGTTCCCTCTTCACACAACAACACCTATGGTTTGTTTCATTCCACTCTCTTCTCTTTTTACTCATCTTTTCTTCAAAAAATTTACCTTTTTCTAATTTTTTTTTTTAATTTCATATTATTATATTTACTTTATAAATTATAAATTTTGTGTCTTTTTAGGAGGTGGGTCCCATAAGAAGATTGACATGGAGAATGATGAAGTTGATGAAGAAGGGAAAAGGGTTGTTGTTGTAGTGAAGGAAGAGGAAGAAAACCCTTTGAAGATCACAACATGTCACTACAACAAGTGTTGTTTGTTCACAGAAGCTCAAAGGCGTGAGCTTGATTATCAAGTTTTCATCTTTAACCATTTTACATATAACCTTCCTATTTCTCATTGCCTTTTGCAATTTCCAACTAATATGTCAGGTTTGTCAAATAAAAATTGTCTTCTCCTTTTCAAATTTATACAATTACTATATAGTAGGGAATTGTTCATGTATTTCCACCTGTTTTAGAAAGAGTGTATTTTGGGATTGCATTGTTAAATTCAAATAATTTTAAAGTTATATAAGTAAATTATAAGTTGTAATTTGTGGAAATGGTGATTAAATACTTTAATTGGTTTTTTAGAAGGAGTGGTTAAATTACCCCTTTGTATGATTAAGATTATTTTATAGTGATATTGATGCAATTGTGTTTTAGCCTATTAGATTAACTCACAAAGTATGTTTTCAGCTGATATTATCATCTACTAGCTCACATGATATGCAATTGGATTGAGCTTGGTTTTTTAAGCCAATGTTAGTAGTTAGTTATTATTAATTTTGTTGGGGGTAGAGTTGAACCTATGATCTCCTTGTCACTCCAAGTCTTATGTTCCTCCCCAAATCACCTTATGACTCCTTGTGTATTGAGCTTGTTAATTTTGATCAAGTGAGTATACATGTTGAATTAGATTAAATTTGAGTAAAACCAATCTTGATTAAGGTCAATATCAGTCATCAACTTTTATTGCACAAACTATGTATATATTTATGTACATAGATAAGCACATTTTAAGAGTCCATTTTGTGATTTTTAGATGTTAAAATGTAACCGAATTTCAAATATTTTTATGCTAAAAATGTCTCTTGATTATGCAATTGTAAGATAATAATGGTTCTTTTTTCCCATTTTTTCGGTTCATTTCTTTCTATTGCAGAGTGCACTCGTCTTGGTTCTGATTATGCGACTATGGTGGATTCAGAACCACAAAGATGTAGAAGAACTGATGGAAAGAAATGGAGGTGCAGTAAGAACACATTACCTAATCAGAAGTACTGCGAACGCCACATGCATAGAGGTCGAAACCGTTCAAGAAAGCTTGTGGAAACAGCTCAAGTTAACTCTTGTTTGACAACAACAAAGCCTAGTAGCAAGTCACATGAAAAGTCTTTGGTCATTCAACATAGTGACACATTCTCATACACTCCATCGAGAAGCTTCTGTGTCGTAAATAACTCTTTGGATTGTAATCGGTCAAGAAATGTCATAGATTCTGATAACTATCGCACTTCCTTTTCTGCTGTGGTGAATCCTTGTTCCACTTTGGCCTCCACTGTTAAACCTAAGGTGACTACTTTTGGCAGCACGAAATCTGTTACTTCAGATAATACAAGTCGTGATTATGTGTGCAAGCAAGATGAACACACGAAGGGTTGTATCGGCAAGGGCACAAATATTAAAAGTGGTAGGAAAGGAAGCATTTCTTGTGAAAGTAATGGCGTCTCTTCTGGAATAGGCTTCTCCCCAAAGAGTGTTCTTCAAGGTAATATGTTGGTGGTGTTGCAACAAATTTTAGTGTTATTAATTTTATTTTTCATGGGATTAGATAATTGCATAGGTGTTTTTACTGTATAGACAGCGTGAGTTTGTGCACCATAGACAAACCGGCTGGAAATAGTCTTGAGTTGTGGGATGGCAGAGGTGCCTAAGTGGTCGGCCTTGCATTAAGGCATCCAAGGATCGTGTCATTCGAGGAACAAAGGATGGGGAGGTCGGGCTGGATGTGTAGGATACTGCGATGGGAAGGGTTAAGGGGGGTGGGTGATGGTGGCTATAAAAATGGGGTGGTTGTGTAGCGGCATCCTATTTTCACTTATTTATTAGACGCTCCTGTTTGCAAAAAATAAAAAGAGCTAAATATGTTTTTAGTCTCTATAAAATGTCATTCTATCAAATTTGGTCAGATACAAAAAAAATTTGTCCATGTTTATTTCCCTATTTAGTGATTATGGTGAAAATTTCATCTATGATTAATTCTTGAAATCACCAAATTGAGAACTAAACATGGATGGAAATTTTTATAGTTTGGATCGTTTGTTGGAAAAAATATGCAACTTTAAGCAGTGTTATGCAAAAGACACATTGAAGGATTTACTTGTATTGATATTCATTTTAATTTTTAAGACTAATGAGATTAGTGAGTACATTTTGGTATAAGAAACTACTCCCTCCCTCTGGTTATAAACAACAACAAAATAATTCACGGTTATTAAGAATAAAAGTTTATTAATCTCTTTTATATGTCAATGTCATATCACTAAATTTGAGGGTAAACTTTTCAATTTTAAAAGCTGATAGAGTATTGTTGCTCATTTTCTGCTGTCATTTTTCAGTTTCTGGTTGCAATGCTTCATATCTCAACCACAGCAAAAACAGTACAGTAGAACCTGAACCCGGTAGATGCCGAAGAACAGACGGTAAGAAGTGGCGGTGCAAGAGCGCGGTTCTTCCTGGTCAGAAGTATTGTGCAACACATATGCATAGAGGCGCTAAAAGGCGTTTTACAAATCACGAATCTCCTCTCTCTGCCACTGGCGCTGCTACTACAACTACTATTACTTCTGAAGTTACCATTGCTCGGTTGCCTTACCCTTCGGCCGCAACCAACGTTCAGAAAGCATATTGTACAATTCCAAACACAAAGCTTTCGATGTCGGTACCAGAAAGTGAACCTTTCATAAAATGTAATGAGAAAAGTGGTAGCTGCAGTGACACTGATACTAGTACTACCATCACTGATACCATCAACGAGTGTAGCTATCTTTCTTTCTAAGTAGTTTTGTTTCATTTCTTGAAACATGTTTTGCTTTGTGTTAATAGGAACAAGTTAACTTATCTGCAAACTTAGATCACTTTTGTGTGTAGTGAACAATGATCTAAATACATTTTGACTTTTACCAGAGAGATAGTATTTATTACCTCTATAATGCTACATTGAAATTTATGTTGTTCCTAATATGTATTTTATATTTTTTTAACAATTAAATTATATTTTCATTAAATAAACAATCAAATTATGTTTAATTAAAATTAATTTTCTATACCTCTATTCCCGTACAAATGTAGATAATTTTTTTTTTTAACAAAGAACATAGATTATTACTATAAAAAAACCAAGTAGAAATTTTACGTTTATTCTAAATTATTTATTTTTGAAGAATAAATGAAAATTATTATTATTATTATTATTATTATTATTATTATTATTATTATTATTATATCTGGTTCATTTTTTTAAAAAAATTATTATTTATGATTCTAAATGGAAACAATGATAGATGATTGATTACCTTGCTAGTAAATGTACAGAAAAATTTACCTTGCCAGTTATACATACACAAAAATGATCTTATTTACCAACCATAGAACTGAGGATTAAAAATTTGTCAACTTCCCAAAAAAATTATCAACTACAAATAAAGAGGATTAGAAATTTATATTTACGTAAAAGCATTCTTTTTTTTGGATTTATGCTATCAAAAATTAAATACTTAACACAATTGTTAAGTATGATGAAAATTAAAAATAATGGCTTCGCCCGGACTCGAACCGGAGACCTTCAGTGTGTTAGACTGACGTGATAACCAACTACACCACGAAACCAATTATGACTCTTTTCCATTTCTAATTTATCTATACGAACTTAGCTCTTTCACAAACTTTTTTTTAATAAAAAAAATTATTTAGTATTTAAACCACTGTATTCCCTTCATTGCACTAAGATTATAATTTCAGTACTGTATCGATAATTTTTTTGAATTATATTGAGACATCCATAAAATATTACCTACTACAATTAAATGAATAAAACTGAGTCAAATATTTGGATATTGTATTTGACTTATAAAAACAACAATTGACTCAAACATGATACATCAATTTAAATGAGTTTAACTAAAAATTTGAGGTTTTCTTTTACTTGCTAACAGTTTGAGTTTAACTTATCAAAGAGTGCAAACCTTGAGCTTGCTTGACTAATTAATATAAACGGGTCTTACTAATTTAAAAAACAAAATATATTTCTAGACTTTTATATTCTAATTCTTTATTTTGATAAAGTTTATATTCTAATTCCTAATAATTTGGTAAAACAAATTATAATTTTTTTTTTGAAAAAATATTAAGATAAGAGAATGATGCATGAGTCCAAAATAAAGAAGACATTAAAATTTACTGAATACTTACAAATAAATTTATATTTTCAACAAAATACTTTAATTTGATGGTAATAAATTTATAGCTTTTTGAATATTACACTCTTAAATCTTAATAAAATTCTAGACACTTTTCAAATGTCAATGACAAAGGCTGATAAATCATCATCTTCACTTCTTGGTAGAATAGTCTCATTCGAAACATTTTTTTCAATATCATCAATTTATTTTGAGCTTAGTGATTTTTCTTTTGGAGTTTTAAGTTAAAAAGTTATAACCTTTTTATTAACTCAAAGCTATAACTTTAGTAAGTACTTAGTACAATAGTTGTATATACAATCAATCTATTCGCAAGGGGTTAATGTTAAACATGTAAAGTTTGAATTAACTCATTTAAATAATCGAGTAGTCAACTTCTTCTTTGTAGATGTTTATGATCACTCTCAGTCTTGTATGAAGACGCCTTCATCAGTATAAAAACATCATCTTCTATAATGAACATGATAGAAGAGTTCAATTATCCTTTTGAGAACTTGAAACAGCTTGCTATGAGCCGTAAAGTAGGATGTGTAAACTTGCAACGAACCGTTCTTTGTACTTGTAGTGCATAATATTCTCTTCTCAACATCCTTATGTTGAATGTCCTCACCTCTAAAGAACATGCATGAATATGGCTAAACAAACATAATAAAATCTTCATAAAAAGTGGATTTGTCTTTGCACATGCGGACAATGCTAGTTTGTCCCTTTCAAAATATTGTTTTTGTTCTTTGTATTATATGAGAATGTTCTTTTCTACTCTGAGCCACATTCTTTTTGTTTGAATAATAAAAGTAATATTCCTTTTTTCATTTATTTCTTGATTGTCATCAATGCATAGCATGATTTCTTCAATTAATGAAATTGGTGATTAACACGTTCAGTTTTGAAGACGATCAACGTACTCACAAATGAGTGTGTTCTAAAAACTTATTTAAGCTTCACAAAAGTCTATCTTATGATTAATACACTCAAGAACACATATTAGAACACTCAAGAACACATATATGAGAATGTTCTTTTCTACTCTGACCCACATTCTTTTTGTTTGAATAATAACGTAATATTCCTTTTTTCATTTATATCTTGATTGTCATCAATGCATAGCATGATTTCTTCAATTAATGAAATTGGTGATTAACACGTTCAGTTTTGAAGACGATCAACGTACTCACAAATGAATGTGTTCCAAAAACTTGTTTAAGCTTCACAAAAGTCTATCTTATGATTAATACACTCAAGAACACATATTAGAACACTTAATAATATCATAATCAATTAGATATTTGTCTAATTAAAATATATTATCATTAAAACATCTCTATTAAGGGATTATATCTCAACATAGTAGAGTTTAAAAAATGTTTATCGGAGGGATAAACAAAATAAACAATGTATGAATATGAAAAATATTTATATATGAAATGCAATAAAATTGAAATTGATTCGATGATTAACATAGTTGTTTTTTAGGAAGAAAAATAAAGTTCCAATTTTTTATTTTTTATTTAGAATTTTAATTTATATCTTGTTCAAGAAAATATAAATAAGTCGCAAGAATATCACTACTAAGACAAAATCTCTCTAAATTATTTTAATGATAGTAAAATTATTTTAAAGATTATGATTATCCTAATTATCTAGTATGTGCTCGTGAGTGTATTTAAATTAAGAAAACAAGTTACTCATCACATCAAAAAAAGTGAATCTGATACGTCATTTAAGCTAGAGGATAAATATTTAACCTCGAAGATAAGAGGATATACAATATCATAAAAATGATGAATCCACGACAAATTAAAATGAAGATAAACGTGGATAAACAAATCAAGAGAATCCAAGACAGAGGACGAACAAACGAAAGGATAAAATATGGTGTCATTCATCCTCTTACATAGGGAAAGTCCAAAAGCACCATAGTACAAAAAAGTGTGCACTTGACAAGAAAGGCAAGACCTATAACTATTAGAAAAGGAAAAGACAAAAAGTATAAGTCATGTCCTAACTTATGGAAAAATCAAACCTCCTATACGAGGACGAACTACAAACTCATCCTCCCAAGCTCTTGCGCTACAAAGACCGCTGGATGATATTTTGGTAAATCAAATTAATGACTATGAACAATTAAACAAATCTCTAATGGTCACTTTACACTTTTTCTCATGGATGAAGCCTCACCTCTATAAAAGGAAGAGAACTCTTCATCATTAAACACACAACTACTCATATAAAAGAGAAATACTCAAAACTAAGAAGAAAAATATCATCATCTCTTTGCACTTTCTATAGTCTTTAACAATAAATCTGTTAGAGTATCCAAGTTCTCATAAACTTGGTAATAGTTGTAATTCCAAAAGAAAAACAGTGTAAGCCTAGTGAGGCTCGAAAACAAACATAGAAAATAAAAGATCCCTTTAGAAGACAAGTCATTTTGAACTATAGTGAAACTCACAAGTTTGTGAAGAATTGAACGTAACCGATTTTGGGTGAACCAATATAAATCAAATGTGCCATCTTTACTTTAAGTTTTTACGTTTCTTATATTCATCATCATTTAAATTGCAATTCATGCTCTCACAAAAGATATAGTTTTTAAAATAGTCAACCAGACATTTTAAAACAACAATATTTCTATTCAACCCCCTTTCTAGTGATATTTTAATTACTTCAATCACTTCACATTTCAAACTCGGAACATTATTCTCTTTCAAAAAATTAGTTAACTATGGCAAAGTGTAAATTTTTTATATAGTACATAATAGGCTAAATACCACATATGGTCCATTAACTTAATTTCAGTGAACGTTTTAGTCATTTATTTTTTTATATGTTTTTATTTTAAATTGAAGAAAAAAAAGATAAAAGATTAAAACGTTAATTGAAATTAAGTTAAGGGTTTAGGAATGATATTTAGCCTACACAATATTACCTACTCTATCCAATCTTGAATATAAACAACACAAAAAATCATATGTTTGTGGTATTAAATATAAGCAAATTTCGACCAATTATCCTATATCTAATGTTATAATATTTATAATACCTTTTAATTAAGTTAGATTTTATTTTTTTATGATTCATTTTATTCTCATTCAACAAGTTCTCGTGTAGGGACAACTTAGACAATACAATCATTTTTTTTATTACTTGTTGAGGAAATTAAATAAATCAGCCACTTAATAATAACTATAAAAACTGGTGATTTCCTCAAAAAAAAATATCTCTTTTATCATCCATAAAATAAATCTAAAATTAAACGAGGATTATAATTTACGTCCCGAAGGAACCCATCTTTTAGTTTCACAGCAGGGATGAAAACAACATTAAAATTACAAAAGATTGGCTTCGCCCGGACTCGAACCGGAGACCTTCAGTGTGTTAGACTGACGTGATAACCAACTACACCACGAAACCAGTTGATAAGATAACACTTCATTTACATTAACAGTATTAATCAAATTTTGAGTAAAGATGTGTTCCATATTTACGCTACTAGGTCGAGAATTACTTCTATTATAAAGGGAGGATATCCGTAAAATATTGAAGACAGCTAGAATGTAAACAAAGCAAACTGAATGAAATACTTGAATCATGAATTTGACTTATAAAAAATAACTGGCCCATTTATTTTATGAACCAACTATATACTAAGATTAAGTTTCGTCTATTGAAAAGTGTAAAAGTTTGAGCTTGACTCAATTATCTTTTATTTTTCTATTGCATTTTTTTATCCCTATATTTTACAACGTTTAGGAAAATAGTCTTCTTTCTTTTAAAGTAATTTTTTTTGGTTTTTCAATAATCACATTTATTGTAATTTTAAGTTTGAGAATTATGATTATTATTTTCGGTTGAGAGGTGATAACCTTAGTAAGTATATAGTAGTACTACGATCAAATTACTCATGATCATGTTCAAATTTAACTCATTTAATACTTGAGATTAGCAGCTGCCACTGATACAATTAACCTAGTAGTTGCTGTTGCTTCATATCCTTCTTGGTTTATATTTCATATTTCTTTACTCAAGAGGGTGATTTAAGGCCAATATTTAGTCAGGAATCATTCTTTTAAATCAAATTTTCTTTTTTATATCTAAATAAGTATATTCTACACATTTAACTTTTCTTTTGTGTTTTTTTGTTGTGATTTTGCCATCTTAGTTCAGTGTTGTTTCTGTTTGTCGTCATGGTGAGATGTTGTTTTGATTTTATGTCTTGTTGTGGTATTTGTTTGGTTCATATTAAAAGATTAACTTCGATCGACTCAGTGCAAATTCAGTCAATGGCTTTGACATCTTCAATGTTACAACTTGTGAGACATGAATATTTCGAACACTTCAATTTCTTTATATTTGTAGACTTTGTCACATCTATAGATATTTTGATGCTATTAACTTAAATGTTGTGAATATGTTCATAGATTCATCTTTTTCATTTTTAGCAATTTTGAATTGTATGATTCTAAGTTGATGTAATTTATATAATTTTGAATGAATAAATATCATTTTAGTCACAAAATATAAAATAATTGAGCTCAATTTCAAACTCGTGTTTGTTTATTTGATTAAATATATGAATTTTTTTACCTTGTACCAAAAAAAAAAAACTTTGGCAAGTAATCAACAAGAAGCAGTTCCAAAGTTCAACTCCCATCATCCATACTCGGATTCTTCTTCAGTATAATAAGAAGCTAAAACCGATATCTTGCTCTTTCAATGACACGTTCAGTTATACCTTCTTGACATTAACAACTCGTGAAAAATTTGGTGATATATGTGATATACTTGATGGCATTAACATATTTGACTAGTAAGGTTTGCTTGACTTTGAATAACATGTTCATTTCTACCTTCTTGACATTAACGGCTACTATATACTTATTAAGGTTATCGCTTGAGCAGTAGTGTTATTCACGAGTTGTTAATGTCTACAATGTAAAACTTGGTCAGTATATATATACTACTTTGAATGACATGTTTATACCTTTTCGACATTAACAGCTCAGTGAATAACATACCTTCTTGACGTTAACAAACTCACCAAAGCATAGCTTCACGTACAATGCACAATGCTGTGCCAGAAAACTGATTTTGCAACACGGGCTTATTTGCACAAACTAACAAGAGCATCATAACTGTAGTTTGACATGCTATCTTCATTTTATCTAAAGCACAATAAAGGTGCATTTTGAACACAATTAAATTACAAGCATGTTCCAACTTCAAAATTTCTTCTAAGTTATTTTATCTTTGAAAAGGATTTGTTTAGTCCTGCTTGATGCATTTCTCCAGACGCAATTAGATGACCAACATAGTCAAAGGTAAAAAAGATTCATACAAAACAGACAAGATCAAATGAATTTGTGAAACAGGCGCATGCATTTGCTCACTCCAAATTGCCTGTCATATTATTTTCAACAATAGCAGTGCACATGATTTCATTCCAAAGAACATTTTTTCTCAAATGCTTCCTGCTCTTTGCGACATAAGTCGAATTCATTTGTATGGTAGTACATGCAACCAACGTAATCGTCCATCTCCTTTGTGCACTTTTGGTGTAGATCCTTGAGACTGCAGAACAAGGATTTAATTACTATCATTAAGCAATTCTTAAGAAGAAAATCTGGTGTGTAACAGCAAATGCTTCAAACAATCACAGAAAGCAATAACTACTTTGTAAACTCAACCATAACATCAAACAAATCATAACAAAAATTATGTGTATTAGAAAACAACTTAATCATAAAAAAAGTGTATGCATCTTTATGCACATGAGAACAGTTATGTTGAAATTACATTATTTGTAAGAGGCAATGCATCTAGCAGTGATAATGGCAATAAAATTTTCCCTTCTAACAAAACAATCGAGAAATGATGCTTCCTCTCAAAGTACAAGGAGTCATTATCCAGTAATTTTTTTTATAATGTGTTTGAATCTTTCAATAGCTGAAAAACTAGGGTTTAGTGATACACTATAAAGCACAGACTCCAATACTGACACCTGTCATGACACAGACACCACCACTTTCAAAAAATACAGAACACCGATACATATATAATTATTTATTTATTATAATTAAATAAAATATGAACACTATCTATAAAAGATTTAAATTGAGCAATATATTTCATTACAAAAAAGTTCTTAAACAAAATATGATAGTTTTTCACCTTCATTTATCCATTTATTATATAAAAAATTAAAAATGATGTAATCAAATTTTATGTCTTCAACCCTTTATTGATCATCTCTACTTTGACACACCATTAATCCCTGTTGAAGTGTCTTGAGAAGTGTTCAAGGAGTGTCTAAGGTGTGTCGAAGCAAAGAAAAAAAGTTGTTTTTGGGACACTTGTCTGAGTAGTCTGACACGTGCCATACAGGTGTCGGACACCAATACGTGTCAGAAACTGGGACACACCTAATCTTAGAGGTGTCAGTGTTCATAGGTGATACAAGAGCTTAGTGATGACTTATTAGGATATATGAATTTGGTGATAAGAGGTTGAAATACGCAATAAACAAGGATGAGAATCCACAAGATTATTAAATATAGTGATAAATTGTAAATATTTCATTTGATTTAGTGTTGATTGATTGAAGAAATTTTAATATTGATTAAAGAAATACAGTAAATTAATATTGACACAATAACCACTAAAAAGGGCATTCATATTTATTTGATTTTGACTTAAATATGAAGAACAAAAAACATGTTACAAAATGCCGAAGACACCTGACTTGGTGAGATTTAGAGTATGACATGATTTCTTAAGATTCAAGAATGAGGACTCAAATTTAATATATATAAGAATGGATATAAACACTCTAAGTTCTAAGTTCGGATATAAACACGGAAACTAAAAGCAAAAGGACAGATCCATTGGTTTCTAATGCAATAATGCTAATATCAACTGAATTATCGCCATTCTACATATCCAATTATCAAGTAGACAAATAGAAGGAAACAAGACAAAAGGGTATACGATACATTGACATATTTTCATGGCTAAAAGGGACAGGTATACTTATTCTTAAACATTCTTCAGAAACAAGATAAATGTGCACTACAGAAAGATGAGAAGTTAAATCTTCATCAGTCCACCCTAGGTACCCTAATTGAAAGAAATTTACAAGGTAGACAGCTCAATTTTTTATTCCTCCATTTTCAAAACAATGAACATATAATAACAATAAAAAATACTGAAGTACTAAATCACTTTTTGTTTCTATAAACGCAGTAAGTACCCTTCGAAGCAGCTCGGTTAGTATTAAAATCCAAGGTTCATCCTGAACTTAAAAATTCAAATCAGTACACTCTGACAAAACTCACTATTGCGACATATTGCATTTCTGGTTAAAATTCAAATATGCCGACAGAAGTATGGAGTAGTATTATAAAACTGTGTTTTCATTTGAAAATTGAAATTTCTTGAAAAGAAAGAACTCGCCATCATTTGTGAATACTGAATAAATATTCAAATAATCATCAATTACAAAGTATTAAATTGGAACTGTTCCAGCTATTCAGAACTATATTAAATTAGAAGCATGCTAAAACTAGTTTGCTTAAGATATGTCATATTTCAAAAAAGAACTGGAAGAAATTTTACCGGCAACAATTGCATAACAAAATATAGGCTTAATGAAGATTAAATTTGTCAGCATCCCTAACCAAGGTATTTAGTATCTACTTTGTATAAAAAAATAAATCAACAATGGTAATGCCATGCAATGGGGAAAAAAATGCGATAATTTTGACATAATTCAGCTAGATTCAAGGATAAAAAGGTTTCGCTTATTTAACATTTTCTAAATAATACCATGCTTGATGAATGCCTAACTCAGTAAGGTCCCACACCAAAACGGTCAATTCAATAAATAGTTCAAAATATTAAAATAAAAATAGAATATCAGCCAGTGTTGTCAATTAGCGGAACTATAGAGCTATTGCTTAACGAATTTTGATGAACCCACTATGAAAAACGCAACGCTATCCTAGTTTCTCTATTAGGGCACAAGTGGCCACTATTCCAGTTTCTGCTAGCTGATAACAGAAGAAAGACAATTTTAGGGGTTTTAAAAGAATAACAAAACTGAAGAATCTGCATTTGTGCCAAACACAACCTATTTTTACGATATAAAAACTGAAGAGCAAAGAGTCAGTGAGTATTGCTCTTATATTCACCATAACACGTAAACCTTTCAATATATAAAAGATATGCTCTTCCTCCATTATAAATATATATAATTGACTTATTTCAACGAATATACCACTTCTGTATTTGCCTACAACGCTATCTTCAATTTTACACAGCCAATTTTTGGTGTTCTTCTATATTCCACAATCCGCTACTGATAAGACTGAGATCAGCTTTCAAATACAGAAATGGCTCTTAAGTGTCTTAGAATAAAATTTCATCTAAAATATCACAATACATACATTGACATATAAAAATAAAACCTACCTCAGCTTATTGATCATAACATAAATTAAATCCATAAATCTCATTGCCACTCTAGCCACCTCAATTTTGTTCAACCAATGAAAAAAATTCAAATCAACAAATCATCTATCATTAAGAACAATCCAAAAAATATTTCATCCAACACCAAACGAAATCAAGAAAATTAACATTATTAAAATTAAAAATAAAAGAAAAGAAGAGGAAACTCACAGTCCAAGGACACATCGAGTAACATCACGGCCTTTATCGAGACACTTTTCAGGATTTGGATCCTTCTTCTTACATTTGAGAAACTCCAAATTCTCAGCATGGCACCTTATCCCAATGTGCTTCGAGGATGCCATCAACACCGCCGATGTTGGGATCGGGTTTCCAGATGCATCCACAGCACTCGCCATTTCCGATTCACTCCTTCACCTGAAAAAATTGAAAAATCAGCATGTGATATTTTGTTTGGTTCACGAGAAAATGAAAGAAAAATGGCATGAAAAAGGGGGAAATAAGAAGTTTGGGAGAATGAGTAATGGAAAGTGAAATTGAAAATGGAGAATCGTTTAACTTGAATTGAATTGAATTACAGTGTATTTTGATCGGTGTGGGAATGAAAAGAGAAGGGAAGATGGAGATTAGGGTAGTGTTTGTTTCCAACTGAGTTTTGTTTGTTTTTTTTTGTTCGAAAGGTTAGAACTTGAAGTGGCTGATGTGAAATTGAATTTTCCTTTTCAATAGAGATAAACAAATTTTTTTTAAAAAAACATTATTTTGGATAAAAAAACAATTTTTCTTACTCAATGGCTACGACAACTGAGAATTAATAAAGAACGGGTTTTCTATATATTATTTGGAATTTAGAATTATTGGAGTGATTTACGATAATTTTCTTTTTGTTTGAAATCACCCTCAAACTCTTTTATTATAATAAATGGCTTAATATATATAATTTTATTTTGTAATTTATCCGTTCAAGTATGATATTATGTTAATTGTCGTCTTAACGCGTGTTTTTATTTTTCGTCTTGTTGCGGTGTTATAATTGTTTATGTTTGTACTTTTTTTGTTTGTTGAAATGTAAGAGAATAATCCATTTAGTCGGTATTTTATTTTAAATAAGAGACTTATTATACTATTAACAAATTCAACGTTCTTCGAGTCTTGCACACGATTTTTCAACAAAGTTAAATTGGTCATGTCAGAGACCACATATAGTCGATATGAACGAACACCAACAAATATTTTTTTTTTTCTGAAGATCAATGAGATTAAAGACTATGAATCTTACATTATTCTTGATCATTGATCATATGTGAAAGAAATTAATTTGATTGTTAGAATTAAGTTTTTGGTTAGGTAATTTCTCACGGGCTTCTTCAATATTTATGTGTATTGTTAGCATATCTTTTACTTTCTTGTTGATTTGAAAATATGGACAAAGAATATCCCAATCCATAATTAATTTGATTATACTATTCTCCTATTAGCAATTGAATAAAAGTTATTTTATGTAAAACAAAATAAGAATTAAGAACAAATTTCTTAAAATAAAAATTAAAGATAGTTATGTTTGCCTATAATTAATTATTTATATGGTAGTATTGATTGATAGCTAATTAAGATTTGTTATTTAGTTAAGAGTGGTTTGACTAAACTCAACCCAAATCTAGAATGGGTGATTTTTTTACCATACTCAATTTAGTGCTCTTTACACAGTTTGAGTTTCGATTTTGGCCAAATCCAACACAAATCGACCCGTACAAACCTAGTTGTTACGAAGATAAGGTAGGAAAAATTGCTTACTTGCTTATTATTGAAGGAGAAAGTCAAAGTATATATATACATGGGTCTAGAAACTGAAATGCAAAACACATAGAAAAATAGACTTAACAAATAAATTGGGTCTAATATATTGGAAGTTGTAAAATAATTCAAATGTTTGTTTTTGGGCCAAGTTAAGTGGTTCCACATTTGTACCCATATAAATAACTTTGTGTGTAATGATTAGAAACTAATGCCATTTTTGAAATACATAAGAAAATTCAGAAAATAACTCTCATCTATCTCTCTCTCTCTTTTCTCCATCATTTTCCAAAACACCACAATTTTCACCATTGATTCACCCTCCACTCTTGATTGTGTTCCAACATTTGACATCTAGAGCTTTGTTAAGATCCAAAATTCCGCTACAATCATGTCCGTTTCCAATGACAAAATCCCTACCAACCTTCCGATTCTTGATTCGAAGAATTATGACAAATGGCACAAACAAATGAAAGTTTTGTTTGGATATCAAGATGTTCTTGATATGATTACCGATGGCATTACTCCTCTTGGTAAAGAGGCTACAACAGCCCAAGAAGCGAAATTCAAGGAAGATAAGAAGAAAGACTACAAGGCCCTTTTCTTGATCCATTCTTGCGTCGATAGTGACAATTTCGAAAAAGTGGGCGATTGCGATTCGGCGAAGACAACTTGGGGTATCCTTGAGAAAGCTTATGCTGGTGCAGATAAGGCGAAGGTGGTGAGGTTACAAACTCACAAGCGGCAGTTTGAGTTACTTCAAATGGAAGACAAGGAAAAGATTAACGATTACGTGACGCGTGTGACACGCTTGGGGAATCAAATGAAGTCGTGTGGTGAAGCCGTTTCCGAACAGAATTTTGTGTCGAAGGTATTGCGTTCTTTAACACCAAGATTCGATAATATTGTGGTGGCGATTGAGGAATCGAAGGATCTCAAGACGATGACGAAGGATGAACTTCAAAGTTCATTGGAAGCTCATGAACAAAGGATGGATGAAAGAGGAAACGATAAAGCCAAAGCGGAAGTTGCTTTGCAAGCCCGTTTCACCGAGAAGAATAAGAAATTGAAAGGGAAATGGCCTTCTAGAGGAAAGAAGAATTTCTAGAATTTTGATGGAAAAGAGTCACAAAATTCAAGGAAAGGTGAGGGCAGTTCCAAAGGTGGTGGTCAAGACAACTATAGGTCGTTCGACAAAAGTACCAAGAAGTGTTACAATTGTCAAAAGCTTGGGCATTTCGCAAGAGAGTGTAGAGTGAAACCAAGGGAGAATCATGCAGATGAGGCTAAGGTTGCTATGCAAGACGTGGATTATGATAACACGGTTCTTGTAATGATCACGGAAGAGAACTATGGCATCGAAGAGGTGCTGGACAGCAATTGTGACAAGAGGAAGTTGCTGGACAGCAACTATTGCAGTGCAGAAAAATCTGCAATAACGCATTCGGAGAAAAGCGCAATGGTAACAGTTCGAGATGGAGCTCAAGGGAGAAATGAGTGGTACTTGGACTCAGGTTGCTCGACACATATGACGGGAAGAAAAGATTGGTTCGTGAAGATCAATCAAGCCACGCGAAGTAGAGTGAAATTCGCGGATGACACGACATTAGCGGCCGACAGTATCGGTGATGTTTTGATCATGAGAAGGGATGGTGGTCATTCCTTGATCAAAGATGTGCTGTACATTCCAGGAATCAAGTGTAATCTTTTGAGTATTGGCCAATTGCTTGAGAGGAATTACATGATTCAGATGGAGAACAAGGTTTTGCGCGTTTTGGACCAAAACGGTGTTTTGATCCTTAAGGCTCCTATGGCTGCCAATAGGACTTTCAAGATTGGGTTGGAAATCATGGAGCATAGGTGTTTAGCTACAGCGGCAAGTCGTGATGAATGGTTGTGGCACTACCGTCTTGGACACTTGAACTTTCGAGATCTCAACGCGTTGCAAAAGTATGAGATGGTGACCGGACTGCCTAGTATCAATATTCCAGCTGAGATATGTGAAGAGTGTATACAAGGGAAACAACACAAGAATAGTTTCAGCAAAGATGCAGGTCATAGGACTAAACATCAGCTTGAGGTGGTGTATTCCGATGTGTGCGGACCAATGCAAGTCAGTTCGTACGGAGGTAATCGATACTTTGTCTTTATGTGGACGATTTATTGATTACGGGCAGCTGTGAAAGCTACATTTCAAAGTTCAAAGAAGAGTTTATGAGGGAGTTTGAAATGACGGATCTTGGCACAATGAAATACTTCTTAGGCATAGAATTCTGAAAGACAAAGTTGGGACTGCTCATGCATCAAAAGAGGTATGCAATGAAGATCTTGAAGAGGTGTGATATGAAGCATTGCAATGCTGCCACAACACCAGCCGAGGCACGTTTGCAGCTGTCCAAGAGTGAAGATGAGCAAGATGTGGATTCTACTCAATACTGGAGATTGGTAGGATCATTGCGGTACTTGTGCAATACGCGGCCATATTTAGCATTTAGTGTCGGTATTGCAAGTAGGTTCATGGAGAGGCCAAAGGTATCACACTTGGCAGCAGTTAAGAGGATACTTAGATATGTGAAAGGTACTCTTGGCTGCGGAATTTTATTTCCTGCGAGTGACATGGGCAGAAGTTGCGAATTACTTGGATACACCGACTCCAATTGGTGCGGAGATAAGGACGATCGGAAATCAACGGCCGGTTATGTTTTTATGTTCGGAGGGGCACCAATCTCTTGGTGTTCTAAAAAGGAGCCGGTGGTTGCTCTCTCTTCTTGCGAGGCGGAGTATATTGCAGCCTCATTATGTGCATGCCAAGCTGTGTGGCTAGTGAACTTGCTACGTGAGCTGGACAGCAACACTAGAGGAGCTGTTTTGCTGTTGATGGACAATGTTTCAGCCATCAACCTTGCTAAGAATCCCATAGCACATGGGAGGAGCAAGCATATTGAGATGAGGTTTCACTATTTGAGGGAACTAGTGAGTTCCGGACAGTTACGTTTGGGTTATTGCAAAAGCGAAGAACAAGTTGCGGATTTGTTGACGAAATGCGTTACGAATGAAGTTTTCAACAAACTTGTGAAGAAGCTAGACATGAAGAATGTGGATCATTTGAATTAAGGTGGTGTATTGGAAGTTGTAAAACAATTCAAATGTTAGTTTTTGGGCCAAGTTAAGTGGTTCCACATTTGTACCCATATAAATAACTTTGTGTGTAATGATTAGAAACTAATGCCATTTTTGAAATACATAAGAAAATTCTGAAAATAACTCTCCTCTATCTATCTATCTATCTATCTCTCTCTCTCTCTCTCTCTCTCTCTCTCTCTCTCTCTCTCTCTCTCTCTCTCTCTCTCTCTCTCTCTCTCTCTCTCTCTCTCTCTCTCTCTTTTCTCCATCATTTTCCAAAACACCACAATTTTCACCATTGATTCACCCTCCACTCTTGATTGTGTTCCAACATAATAAACTAGACTAAGCCAATAACCAACAAACAAAAAGAATTAAGTATGCAATACACTTTCCCCACAACTAGAGATTCCCCACAACTAGAGAGTGTATATCAATAACTCTTAGTTTGGACAACCAATACGTCAATGGCTGAGGATCAAGAGACTTCGTGGATATGTTGACAAGCTAGTTAGATGATGAAACAAACAGGAGATGAAATAAGTAAGATTGTAATTTCTCGCAGATGACATGAAAATCAATGTCGGTATGTTTTGTTAGTAATATTTACAAATTGTGAATTACGAACATAATAGTATAATTGCCCAAAACTAGATTGACTAGGCATATAGTTGGCTAGCAGGCATAGTCCACCATGAACTTCAACATATTCAATCATCCTGAATTGTTGAGGTTCCTAAATTGAACAACGTGTATCAATAAAAGTAAGGAATGAATAAAACATTGTGTAAAGTTACTTGATTAGATAAATGAATAGTGTCATCATAAGAAGTAATAGTAATAACATCATTGGGTAGTTTCATCTTTGAGGCTGTAATACTATGAAAATTAGAAAAATTTATTAGCAACATGATCAATTGCTCAATTATCAAGAATCCAATAAGGACAAGAATTAGAGTTTGTACCTGAAGTCGAAGTGGGCGAATTGAAACAAGAAGATAAATTTGACTCATCAAGCACAATATTGACATTGGAAGTAGGTAGGTCTTGGGAAAGAGGTTGATTAGCCTTTAACAAATCAACCAATTATTGATACTGGCTATGAATGAGTGTGACATGATCTTAGTGTTCCGTAGTGGATGGTTTGAAATTAAGTCGTCATTATATGATGCATTAGCAACAAATATGTTGTTGGTCATTGGGGTATGACTCTGAATTTGAAACCTAGAAGAAACCTGTGATGGTATTAACAGGAATCCACTATGTGTCTTCCTCTACCACAAAAATTGCATAATTTGGGGGAACCACCATTAGAAGGTTTTCCATAACCTTTAAGGGAGGAGTAACAAGAATTGCTCCAAGGTTTTCACTTGGTTGAAGATAATATGGATTTTTATAGGAAGTGAAATGTTCAATATTGGTTGGTGTTGTTCCATGTAATTGCTCATGATTAGGAGTGGTTGTGTAACTAATATCAGGAGAAAACTCTACCATTGAAGAAGATAGTGAAGAAAGAAAGCAAATAAAGAAGAAAATGGATCTTCAATCTGATACCATGTTATGAAGAGAAGGTAGGCAACATTGCTTACTTGCTTATTATTGAAGAAAACAGTCAATATATATATATATATATATATATATATATGGGGTCTAGAAACAAAATTACAAAACATAAAGAAAATAGACTTAACAAATAAACTAGGCCAAATAAACTGGACAGCCTAATAACCAACAAACAAAAAGAATTAAGTATGTAACACTAGTGCACCCAATGTTTCATGTCTTCTTAAGAAGGCAATAGGGGATTATCAAGTGGAAGCTGAGCTGCCCGTGGGCATGGAGGGAGATCACCATGAACCTTTTGAACCCATGATGGTTTTAGCCATAAAGGACGTCTCGATCAAGGGAGAAAGCGTGCGTTAGTTGCTGGTCCATTGGAAAGGGAAGTCTGCTGATGAGGCAACTTGGGAAGACAAATTACCATCCAAAGCCAGTTTCCCAATTTCAGCCTTGAAGACAAGGCTGATTTGGAAGGAGGGGCCAGTGTTAGGACTCAACCTTTGGCCCATCAAGTGTCTCAAGGGCCCAAAGTGTGGAAGGTTTATTCTAGGAGCGCAAAGAAGGGAGTTCAAGGACAGTAATGGGTTAACTGGCAATAGAGGAGTGTGAGAGAAAATATTAGGATGGAGTACTCATTACAGAAAGGAGATAAGTTGTGGGTATCATTTTACATTTTCTGGAAGTTGGTTCGGAATGGAGTGCAATAGCTCTCTATAGGAGCCTAACGAAGTAGGATCATTCCTCTGTAAACATTTCCTTAACATTTAATACAAACTCTTGTTCACTAATTATGCATTCTTAATGTATATGACTAATATAAAGTTGCGACCCATTTACATGTTCTTACTCGCTGATTGATTTGCTTCCTTGGATGTTAATAAGAGTGCTTTTAGAATTATAACCTTGTTTCCCATGAACATGATTTGCAAGCCAAACAAATTTTAATTATTTATAGGATATTTTTAAAAGAAGTTTATAAGAATTAAATTATTAACCAAACCCAAATTCTTTATGTTTTCCTGGGGTATAAGATTTTAACCTTTATATTCCTGAAAATGTTAATCCCAGAAATGAATTATGTATCCATAAAACAGACACACTCTAATATGCTATTATAAAACAATGCCCCAGAAGTATAATCCAACTTAATCCCTCAAAGATCACATTTATACATGAGTGACTAAAGTTGATACTACTCGCAGACACCCATAGGATTTGCATTCTTGATTATCCAAGGGTGCTCCATTATCTTTTGAAGCGAGAGCCTTTTTGAGGAATCTTTTACCAGGAGCTGCACAAATTTACAGATAGAAGTAAGAAAAACAACCTAATCTTCGATATGAAAATGTAGATAGATACAATACAGTCATACCCGACTTATCAGATTTTTGGCATCTGCAGAAACAAGAGGAGAAGGAGGGAAGCTTAAATCAACCTTTATTATCCTGCACAAATTTAAACACATTATATATATATATATTGGAAGTGATTTAGTTTACTATATATATGCAAGTTCCATGGCCTTCCATACCTTTTGAAGGTATCAGCTTGACTCTTAGCCTCAAATGGAGGAACGCCATAGAGGAACTCATAACAAAGGATACCAAGAGTCCAGTTGTCAACTGCATAATCATGAGCTTTGTTTTCTACCATTTCGGGAGCTAAATAATCCAATGTTCCACACATGGTTTGTCTTTTGCTTGTAGATTGTACAGACCAACCAAAGTCTGCAATTTTAAGACGACCCTGTAACCAAACCATTATCAAACTAGTTGTATAAATTCCTTCAAAACTCAAATTAATTATATAATCAACTGACTAAAACTAATTCGCAATGGTTTTCGTTATATATCTACAATAAAATATATACTAGTATATTGTTAGCATTGAAAAAAGGGCAACAAAAGTAGGTAAAAGAATAAAAAGATACCTCATGGTCAAGCAACAAATTTTCAGGCTTGATATCCCTGTGAATAACATGATTCTCATGACAATATGCCAATGCCTCTGTAAGGCTTAAAATGTACTGAAATTTTATATTTGAAAAAAAAAGTTAAGAGTCAATATAAAGATTTGCTTCAAAAAGAAGGCGTACAATTATAAGCATAGAATATAACATAATCCATTTCTCACTGCATGTCATTACAATTACCTTAACTGCTAATTATAAAAATTATTATAGACATGTCATAGTTCGTAAGAGGACAGAATACACATTACGCTACAGATACTATATGACGCAGATACGGGAATATGAGAAACTTTTAAAAATCATGATATGACATGGGCAAGATACATTAACAAATAAACTCTCTCTAAAGTATCGGTATCAGATACATTACCGTTGCAGCTTGCTTCTCTGAGAAATGACCTCTTTTGCTAAGCTCCTTGTACAGCTCACCATTATGAGCATATTCAAGAATCAAGTAAACACGCTCAGAATCATGGAACCAACCATAGAGGCGCAAGATGTTTGGATGTTTAAGACTTATCTGTATCTCCATTTCCCTCCTCAGTTGATGGTGAATTCTATACTTTTCAAGTTGTTCCTTAAAGATAACTTTCAATGCAACCACAAATTTACTCTGGAAAAAAATGTTCAAAATTAGTAACAAAATCTACTAAATCCCACTGAACATTTGAATTTTAGAAAATCAACTTAAACATTTGAAAATGAAAATGATATAAGGGACATTCAGAAGAGCTTATTTTGACTTATTTTAAAACATATATAATTAAATAAGTGATAAAAAAAGTCTACAAAAATAGCTTCTAATATATATCTTGTTTCCAGATTATTTTCACAAGTTTTATACATAACTTATGAATATGGAATCAACTTATTCAGAACATATTCGTAATTTAACCTCATTCTCTTTGTGAGGATGTAAATAGTATAGATATATAGACTCCTATTCTTGTAAATTAGCTTGATTAAGAAATTTACCAAACACTCCCTTAATATACATTACCGTTCCAAAAAATTGCTAGTATTAGCTCTAGTCCTTGAAAATTCATTGCCTACATATACACACATTAGTTGCAATAGTTACGACTTGTGAGTTGACTTCAAAATGTTCTCTTCATGACTAATTTATACATATAATAATAAAAACTTTCAAAGATTAAATCAACACAATAACCTAGAACAGAAAATAAAGGTTAAAAATGCAGATGCAATTCTACTTTGCAAATCAGCAATGAACTGTAAACTGAGCAGAAAACAGTTCCCTATTACACTTAAAATATTTCGAAAAATTGAAAGGGAAAAAAAAAAGCATGAAAAGAAATTAGGTTTGTTAGGTGAATTTTATGCGGAAGAGTGAATCGCGTACCTTGACTTCTCTGGCAACATAGACTCTACCAAATTTCCCTTTCCCGAGTGGTTTTCCGATCTCAAAGTCTTTGATGGACCATTCATCTTTTGGATTTGGATCCATTTTTCAGAATCGCAAATACCAATTCGAATCTAACAAAATACAAAAACAAGTTACTTTTGAAAGAGATTTGCGAAGCAGAAGTAATCTCGAAGGTGACGTGGCGGATGGACGACGTGCAGAAACAAAGCGGCGAAGTGCTGGGGTGAACGGCGGCACGGCGAACGGGGTTAGGGTTTGGGAACGGCGTGACTGAGAGTTAGAGGGAACGTTGAAAGTGAAACTGGGAACGTGGAAGAAGGAAGGGAAAAAAATGTATTTGAATTTGAATTTGAATTTATGTTTAGGAATGAAATTGTGAAAGTGAGTAACTGTTGTTTGTAGATACAAAATTTTCCCTCCCAAATCGTGGCAGATTTGTTAAATTTTGTATTTAAATCATTTTAAATATTGTGTGTGTATATTATCAACTTTTTTTTATTTAACAAAAATAGAGTGAAAACAAAATCAAATATTAAAAACTAAACATTCTTTTCAGAAATTTCTTAAAATTATATAAATACCAATTAACAGAACAATGTGTACACAGAATTATTGAAGCAGAAGTTAACTACATACCATAAAGATAGAATCACTACATCAAATTTGATCCCATTGAGAAGACTTTTATGGAAGTTCACATTTAAACTCGATGCCAACTCAAACAATAACAAAATGGATTTAATGGCTATGATATTCCCCTATGTCTTGTTGTCACCAATAATAAGTGTGACATCCACAAACAAACTGCAAATGAGAAACACAACACTCCCCCATTGCTCTACACTGTACCTAGAGAACAATTCATTCAGACATTGCAACATTCAAGATGGCGTTTAACCATCTTATGCAAAAATTAAATATTGAATAATATTTCTTATTTAATGATAGTTTGTCTAAATTATTTTTCATTTAATTTGAAGTTTTATATTTTCAATTGAGGAGTTACTATACTTTTGTACTTTTCATTTGCTCAATTATGAATGAGATCTTGTATGCGCATTACAAAATAAATTTGATTAAATTGTTAATGTTTCATATGTTTTTTTAAGAGTAATATTTTTATGTTGATATGTAATATATATTTTTTTAATTACTTTTTGGCGAAGATTAGAAGTTAATTTGTTTTTGAATATAGAAACTTGAAAATTAGGTCTTGTTTACTTTGAAAAAACAATTTGTATTTTTATTTTAAAAAAAATTGTGTTTATTTCACTTTGATGAAAAACTTTTGACGTGAATTATTATTATTATAATGAGAAAAATGAAATATTAGTTAAAAAATATGTATTTTAAAAATAATTAAAATATATATATTTTTTTTAATATTTTCTTTGTTTTAAGAAATTCACGTACTATAGTTGTCATACTTTTTTTCTTGAATTATGAATATAATATTTTTGAATAGGATCATGTTTTTATATTCATTTGTCTAACAATTTCTCTAGCTTTCCAACTTAGATAACTTGGGAATGGATGACCTTTTATCATTTTTATCACTCATATTGTGTTTTTCACACACCATGTCAATCTTCACACAATGTTAAAATATATATCCCGCAATCTAAATGCACATTTATATTTTAGGGATCATGTATTTTTGTGTTTCTTGTATTTTCTATATTTTTCGACTCTTTCTCATCTTAATCCAAACATCGTATTTTTTCTATCACTCATCTAATCTAACTTTGTAATAATAGTAACAAACTTTAATTTGACTTTTCATCTCAAACCATTTCAATAGATCATTTTGAGTGTTACACTTATGAAATAAAAATTAAACAATCAATAAATTTGAAAGAAGAAAAGAAGTATGATAATTATATATATACAAATTTGACGAGTATAATAAAGTGATGACTAAGATCAGGATATTCAAGAATAACGATGATAATGTTTAACTTCAAATTGAAAAAGTAGAGAAAGATAAAATATGAAAAAGTTTTAAAAATTCTTATGTTGACGCGTCAATTGTGTAAGATCAATTTCATCCGAAAGTACACTACAAAAAAAAACAACTTTAAAAAAAAATATAGAAATGAAAGTTTACAAGAACATCAAAGGAAGAATAGGAAGCTCTCAAATGATAATGATGAAAACAATTGCAAATGAATGACCCTCAAATCCTCTATTGTGAAAAAAAAATACAAATAAATTTAAGTGATTTCTTCTTCTTCTCTTGTATGTCCTCAAAAATCCTAAATTAGTCCATTTCAATTGACCAATCTACATTTATATTTTAACCAAAAAAAAATATTTAAACCCTAAACCTTAAAATATTGGAAACGTAAAAGAAGAAAGGCCTATATTTTAATATAATTATAAAATGATTAAAATATATAGTTATGGACTTAGACCATCTTTTTTCATGTAAAAAAAAAAAGTAGTCCGTACAAATCTGCCGGCATTGTTGCAGAAAATTTGAGCAATTAGCCAATCAATGATTCCTACAATTTTTTTTCAAATTAGCCAATCAATGATCACTACAAATGTATGATCAAAATCGTACATTTTGTCTTGTTATGTGTATTGTTTTACAAATTTTATATTGCATTGATTAAGAAATATAAAGTTATACACGGACAAAAAAACATGTTATTAGTATATAGTGAAATATCTTATATAAAAAATATATAGCATAAGGTTAGACTAGTAGGTTTGCATTGGATTGACTGGTCGTTGAATGTTGATAGCATTCATAGGACACCACATCTCTTTCAATCTTTCTCATGATTCTATTCACTATACCACACATTTAAATCTAATGAATTATTCTTTGAGAAGTAGCAAATGCACTTCAACCACGCCGTTCCTTTTTATAGATTGTTTTTCAGTGTGGATAACAATAACTAATGAATTTAAATTCAAACATGTCTTGCTTAACCCACATGGGTGATGGAAACATCACGATGTGAGAGCCTAACTCATGCATTAGTTAGTTATCTAATATCCTCAACTAATAAATAATGTGTTGATTCTTGTATCTTAGATAACATAATTAGTTATGGCTTGGATTCACTCCCTCGAACTTTTACAACTTTAGAATGTGATTTTCTTAAGCACCTAGACCAATAGATATGTGAGAAAATGAAAGATAAAATCATATGATATGTTATATTGTGCAGTAATTGTGAGATAAAAGTTTCACATATATTATTTTAAAAATTGAATGTTGAAAAACTTACAATTAAAAGAATGTATAAATTTAATGTCTTAAGACTTAAATACTTATCACCGTCTATGCGCAAGAAAAATATTATGAAGTTATATTTTCTTTATTTGTTAGGTCATGAAATTAGCTTAAAATACATGGAGCTCTTTATAATAATATGACTTAAAATCTTAAAACATTAGACATATGATTAGTGATCATAACTCTTGTTTATATTTTGCTCAAATTGCACAATTTTATTAAATGTAATTTTATTTTTTTGATGTTGTTTTAGGCAAGACATTTTCAAAGAACTTATTTACAACTTAATTATTAAGATTTATCTTGTACACATAAATATTTAATTATGTAATTGTTTAAATGAACATATATAATATTACTAAAAGTTGTTTCAATATGCTACCTACGATCAAGAATAAAAATGTCATATGTTTGTATTGATTTATTTGAACTTATTATCTAGTATGAGTATTTATAATTAAGATGATTTGA
>JBBPBR010000007.1:41417193-41434419 GCA_037974775.1 Cicer pinnatifidum
AAAAAAAGATAAAGAACTAAAACGTTAACTGAAATTAAGTTAAGAGATCTAGTGCTATTTAACCAAATATTAATTATATTTTTTCATTAATTACTTTTATTAACTGTATTTTAATCCATCTACCCACTATTTATTTACAAGGGTATTTAGTCAATTAAACTCATTTTCTTATATAAATTAATACATTTAATGATTTTTTTTAATAAATATGCATAATTTCCAACCATAATTAATATGGAAAGAAACTCTAACATGAAGAGCTCATTCACTAAAACAAAAATATCGTATTTTCCCTCATTTTTTTAAGAATTTAAAAGGGAACAAAACCAACCAAAAGTAGTTTGTTTTGTTTTATTAATTGTATTTTTGGATTCATGAGAATCAATATTAAGGTCGGACTAAGTGCTTTGTATTGCATTGACTGGTAGTTGATTATGGTCTATGGATAATAAATAATAAAGTGTTACTTTTTAAGTTCAAACTTGTCTACCTAATCAACCTACATGCGTGATGGAAACATCAATATTTATCCATGCATTAGTTACCTAATCCACAAGTAAGAGATAATATATTGACAAGTATCCTAAAAATAAATGTTATGTTATTAAAGAATTTTAAAATAGTGTATCCGTTTAAAACACTATTATTATATTTGATTCTTTAATATGTTAAAGATATTTTTAATATTTTTTTGTCATAATCACATTAATTATTAGTTATAGCTTTGGATTAACTTTCGTGAACTCTTACAAGTTGAGAATGTGAATTTTTGTTAAACGACGAAACCATAAGATGTAAGAAAATTAAAGAAAACATACAATAGTTATCACATCTATGCACAAAGAAATACTATGAAGTGTTGAGCCGGTCAAAGAAAAAGGTAGTTCAAGCCTTCATTTGCTAATGTCTATTAGAAAACACATCATTCTTAATTTTTTCATTATTTAAATGATTTTATGGAGCCCATGGCTCTTTTCTCTTTATGTTAGACAAAAACAGTGCTCTATTGATTAAAAAGTGTTATTTATTTCAATAAAAAATGTGTTACTCAAAATTTGTTTACTCAAGTCATTTGAACTATTTATAATTTACTCAAAATTTTAAGATATTAAATTTGTAACTCACATATATTTGCTCAAACACTCAATTTATTTTATATAATGTATTATTCCTGACACTCTAACAATGAAATTAAATATCTTTGGACTCTTGATAATAAGATATTATGAGCATAATATATAATTAGCAAAAAGTTATCTTGAGCTTATTTTAATAAGCTTCCTAATTAAGATAACTTAAGTAATAGTTCTTGTTTCATTTTTATATTTTATTTTTTTATTGCATGAGAATAAAGGTTTGTTTGGCAAAAATAGTGAATAGAGGATGAACTTTTAATAAATAGCGGATGAGTTAACTGATAGATGATAACTATTAAATTAACTGATTTGATTTATTAGCTTAAATGCTAAAAACTATCCGCTGTAAACTTGTTTTTTTGGACTTGTGAAACAAACCCTAAATGTTAAGGTAAGTCTAAGTGCTTTGCATTGCATTGACTGGTAGTTGGCTATGGATAATATTAGCAGGTTCCACCACATCTCTTTCATTCTTTGTCAAATGCCATTAATTCTCCAAACCACATCTTTCAATCTAATGGATTACCCTTTGTGAAGTTTGCTGCAGCAATTGAATTTCAACCACAATGTTTTTTATGATATATAGATTGTTTTTTAAGTGTGGATAACATATTAATGAACTTCAATCCAAACATATCTACCTTAACCGATTTGGATAATGTGGAATAGACTTACCAGCAACATGCGTGACCAATTTGTGCATTAGTTATCAACGTCATGTTGGTTCGAGTGATATTGGATTCAGATCTCTTAAGTAAGGTCTCAGGTTCGAACATTGTGAACGAAAAAAACGCAATGACCATAAAAAGGTGACCAATAAAATTCTCCTACGGAGATTTATATAGTTAAACAAAATCGTGCATTAGTTATCTAGTTCTCAAGGGATAATTAATATATTTATTGCTTCAAATATATCTTATATCAAATAATCAGTTATGAGTTTGGATTAACTCCCTTGAATTATACGGATAAAAAGTTTACAATGGTATTTTCTAATAAGCAATGAAATCAATAAGACATGAGAAAAAGGAAGGATTAAAAGATTCAAAACATATTTCATACAAAAATATTTGATGGACACTAACATTTTTGTTGTAACCTACGATATTTGGTTAATCTAGTTTACAAAATGTGGTTAATTCAGTGCTTAAAATATCTATACAATTAAATTAACAATATTTTTGCATGTGATTAATCATATGTGGCACAAATGTGAAAAAATGAGTGTTCATGTATCATTATTGTATTTCATAAGTGTTTATAACATAAACTCTAGTATATTAAACTCTTTACTCAAATATCCACACATTTTTTTTTCACATTTTCTTTTATCATAAATTTTGGTGGGGTAGCATCTATTGTAGAAGGAAGAGGATAGAACAATAGATGATAGTTTATTGGCTATAGGTAGAAGAGAGTGACTAAGAGTATAAGAACTATAGAGGTCAAATCACTTAAGGATTTGAATTTAAATGGCTTATCCTTACACAAGATAATGTTTGGACATTATGATTCCATTCTCACTCATCAACTTACTATATATATCTAGGTTGTTAAGTCTAGTTGCATAAACTAAAAACATTTGAGAGAAAATTTCTAAATTATTTGACATGAAAATGCAGAAAGCTTGGTTCTATGAGGAGTATGGTCCTAAGGAAGTCCTTAAGTTAGGGGACTTACCTATTCCATCTCCTCTGCATAACCAACTTCTTGTCCAAGTTCATGCTGCTGCTTTGAATCCGATCGATTCAAAGAGGCGTTTTCGTCCGATTTTTCCGGCTGAGTTTCCTGTGAGTTTGAAACTCTAAATTTTCTTAAAAGAAATGATTATTCATAACTCAAATCATATTAAATCACACCAATTTTGTTAGCCATTTTATAAGTTTCAGAAGACATCATGGATAACATTTTCTAAAGATAAGGAAACATGTGACAGTTAATGGAAATGTGAAGTTGTGGACATAATTTATATCTTAGATTTACTTTTACACATTAATGCAGGTTTCTTGGGGGTGTAAGTAATAATCAACAAATATTTGTGCAATGCATGAATGAGTTAGAAATTCTTCATTTGAAGAATCATGGCATGTTACTTGTTGCATAAGTAACATTTTTTCATATAATATAAGTATTATCTTACTTATTTGAATTTATCTACTAATATAAATATATCTGAGTCTGTTTGAGAGAGGTTGTGAAAATAGCTTATGACTTGTTCATAAATTGTTTTCAGTTAATTTTTATAAATTTTTTACGATAGTTTATGAAAATAGCTTATAACTTATATGAAAAGAATACTATTTTATCTTTAGTTATAAAAAGAACTTATACAAAAGTACTTAGACGATAGAGACTTATACAATAATGTCTAATTAAGTTATTTATCAAAACCAGAACTTATTGGTATAAATATTCTACTATTAATTATAATTATAATGCAATGATGAATGCATGTTGTAAAAATACATGGATTTGTTTAATTATGCAGGTGGTTCCTGGATGTGACATGGCCGGAGTGGTGATAGGAAAAGGTGCTAATGTAAAAAAATTTGACATAGGTGATGAAGTGTATGGAAACATACAAGATTTTAATAATAGTATGGAAAAACCAAAGCAACTTGGAACTTTGGCACAGTTCATTGTTGTGGAAGAGAGTTTGGTTGCAAGAAAGCCAAAATGTCTTTCATTTGAGGAAGCTGCAAGTTTGCCTTTGGCAGTACAGACAGCAATAGAAGGCTTCAAAACTGGAGACTTTAAAAAGGGTCAGACAATTTTTGTGGTTGGTGGAGCAGGTGGGTTGGAAGTTAATTAGCGCTTAATTAAAATATATATTCTAATAATTAGGACTCTGTTTATTATGGGTAAAAAAAATGATTTTTGACATTAACTAATTTAGAGATTTAATAAAAAACCATAAATTATTTTATGTTTGTTTACTATAATAAAAATGATTCTTTTAAAAAAAAAATCAGTTATAAAAATTGATTTTTATAAACTATCAAAACCAGCTTCTCATTTGAAGCAGTTTTTATATTGTTTTTAAATTATGATTTTTTAAACCATAAGAAATAAATAAAAACTTCTAAAAAACATTAGTTCTTTTAAAAAGAATATCTTTAAAAAAAAAATTAATAGGGCTCTTAATTATATCAATCCATAAAATTTATTAATTCAACATTTTTGTGGTTGGTGGAACAGGTGGGGTTGGAACTTTAGTACTTCAGTTGGCAAAACTTTTGTTTAGAGCTTCCTATGTTGTGTCTTCATGTAGCACACCTAAAGTCAATTTTGTTAAACAGTTTGGTGCTGATGAAGTGGTGGACTATACTAAGACTAAATATGAAGACATTCAGGACAAGTTTGATTTTCTTTATGATACAGTTGGTAATGTTTTTCTTCTCAAATCCATTATTAATAACTACCGCTCATCTTGTTTTATTTGATTATATAAAATTATAAAATCATAAATAAAAAATAGTTTAAATAAAAGTATATTAAATTGAAAGAAAAAACTATTATACAAAATTTAATATCCCATTATATAATTGAAGTATAATAATACATACATTCATATTGTACATGACAAAAATGTTGTGGGACCTACTACGTAAATAATTTCTATCACTTCAAAAAAAAAAAAACAGTGTTGATATTATAGTATTTTTTTTAAAAAAATATAAAAGAAAGAAAAAATTATTATTAATTAAATTGTACGAATGATTATTTTACACTCAAGTTATCATCTTTGTTGGTAGCAATTTTCTTCTTGCAATTTTAAATATCGAACTTCCTTGACTTGAGTTAATGGCATGCATTACATAATGAATGAATGAGCTATCTTTTTAAGTACACATAATACTAAATAATTATAAAATTTTCAGGTGATTGCAAAAAATCTTTTGTTCTAGCAAAAAAGGATGCAGCAATAGTTGACATAACATGGCCTCCATCACATCCTAAAGCAGTTTATTCAAGTCTGACAGTGTCTGGAGAAATCTTGGAAAAGCTGAGACCATATTTAGAAAGAGGAGAGATCAAACCTGTGATTGATCCAAAAGGTCAATATCATTTTGACAATGTGATTGATGCTTTTGGATACATAGAAACAGGAAGAGCTTGGGGAAAAGTTGTGGTCTCATACTTTCCTTTGGAGGAAACTCACTCTACTGTTTTATCTGAGATTAATCCTAATATAAAAGTGAATGGCTTGGCAAAAAGTCCTTATAAGAAGTAGTGCTTATTCTAGATGCACTGAAATATTTAATATATTGGTCATAAAGCATGTTGTCATTAATTGTGTGAAATTTATAAATAATCTATTGTAATTTATGTTTTGGATGTGTGTGAAAATAATGTAATTTGTGTTATTGGAGTTAATTATAGACATGTATGTGGAAATAATTGAGTATTTGTATGTATTATTGTACAATGCAATATATAAATTTTCCTCTCATGAGTAATTTATCTCATTATATAGTTTGTTTGAATTATCATTTTTGCAATCAACTCTAACAATTTCAACATTGATTAAAAATTATATATGTCCAACTTCTATTGTCTACACTAACAATCCTAGTTTAAAAATGATGTCATATTCCACCATCAAAATTATACTTTATTTAAAGTTAAACCACTTCCAGAATTTTCACTTGAAGTTAAATCACTTCCATAATTTCCACTTAAAGCTAAATCACTCCAAGAATTTCTTCTACATGTCAAAAATGGTTACAACATATAAACTTCTCCCAAAACTCCTGTGGCCTCTAGTACACCCATACTCTCCAAGAAAATATTTAAACTATATTTCACAACCTATATCTCACAACACTCTAAGACAAGAGTATAAGAGAAAAGGAAAGAATCACCTACAAGCTTAAAGTGTTTATGACTAAAAACAATAGCCATATATGTAGCCTTGAGTTCCCTCTTCCTTTGCAATTCCAAGCAACATGAGACTATTTCAACATATATAATATTAATCAACTATATAATCCACCTTTATTAAAAATTATATATATCCAGCTTCCATTGTCTACATTGACAATCATAATTAAAAAAACTATTATACTCCACCATAAAACGTATGTCATATTCCACCATAAAAAGTATACTCAACTTAAAGTTAAACCACTCTAAGAATTTTCACTTGAAGTTAAATCACTTCCACAATTTTCACTAGAAGCTAAACTACTCCAAGAATTTCTTCTACATGTTGAAAACTCGGCTAAAAGTTTATGGTGCAAATTCCATGTTGGCTTTATCACGAATTTATTCAACAATCTATATAATCTCACAACACACATTGCATCAATGTCAACCAATGCCCATGTGCTAATCAACACCTTGTGTAATCATGATTGTATCAACACATCTTTGACTTGAATTTTACTCAAGCTAAAATTGTTTCTTCCATCAATTTTCTAAGCTAAACTTCATAGTAGAACTTGACATATTGCAATTATACATCAGCTAGGTTCTCAAGAAAGACAGGTGAGTCACAAATGACCACTTAATAATCAAATCTTTATTTAGCCAGAACCTTACCTAAGCAAAACTTCTACAATATCAAAACTCTTTAATGATGTGGAAGATCAAACAATCCTACAACCATAGAGCATACCATGAATTCTCCTTCCATGGACCGAACCAAAAGCTCTGATACCAAATGTTGGAAAAATAATCAAACAGAAAAATTTAAATAACAAATAAAACACAAGAAAATAACGTGGAAACTCCAAAATCAAAGGAAAACCACAATCATTATCTAATGACAAATAAAGAATAACACTGTGAAAATTGTTACAATATATAGACTTCTCTCAAAACTCCTTGTGGCCCCCAGTACACCCACATTCTCTAAAATAAATATTTAAACTATATCCCATAACACTCTAAGACAAGATTATAAGAGATAAGGAAAAAAATCACATACAAGTTAAAAAGTTTCTCATTGGTGCAATTTATAATGAAAAACTAGAGTCATATATATAACTTTGAGCTTCTTTTTCATTTTAGTTTCAAGCAATGTGCGACTATTTCAACATATATAATATCAATCAACTCTAACAATATCGCCCTTCTTAATCCTTCTATAAGAGTCTTCAGGATTAGTTTCATCATTTTCTATGACAAAGATGGAGAAAAATATATCCGACAAATTAATGAACAAATATACTATTCATTTGTGTATAGGAACATGACTTAGTATGTTCGAACATTAAACCGATATATGTAACGGTTCAAAGTTTAAAGGTCTGACTGGAGACGGACCAGTACTAATACAATATATTAAATTTTATTTTTAATATAATATATATGTATTAAATAAATAAAAAATAACATAATATTCACAACCTCATACATTAAAAATTAACTTTTCTATTTTTTTTAGTATTTGAGTAGTCAAAAAGAAAAAAGTGTTATTAAAATGAGCTGAGGTATTGGCATCAATCTACTTTTCATGTTGTATACATGGTTCGAACAATCAGAGGTATTGGCACCAATAGTATAGATGGAGATGTTCCTGATATATTGCAAATCGGTTCTACATTATTTTGAGAGGAGGGGTGGCATCAATTCTTACACCATTGGTATTGTCTTAGTATTGATGTATTTATGCTATACAAATACAAATTGTATTAGATATCATGGCATTGTGTTTGTGGACTTTATTCATTAAATAAAAGTATTTTCTTTGCTATATTAAAATAAAAAAATAGTTTTATTTTTTACTTTGAAAAAACAGCTTTTCACATAAAAAAAAAATAATAAAAAAAAAAAATAAAACTTCGGTGTTTACCACTTTATCTTGCATAAGTTCCACATTGCTAAGTTTTTAAAAAAAGTTCCACATTGGTAAGTTTTAAAAAAGTAGTTTCGAATATTTAATATAAAATTAAGTGTATATGAATTGAAGGGTATATGACATTGAAACTTAAATCAAATCACTTTAGCATAATTGGTTGTGAGACTCAGGCATTTACTTTTTTTAATTAGAGACCAACGTCTTGGAGCTAATGTAAAATGGTTTTTTTTTGGATTTTTATAACTTTTTCTTTTAAAATAGTAAAAAAAAAATGAAAAAAAATCCGGTTCAACCCCTATAATTTATTCATCAATTTTTGGTCGATCTGCACATCAATCTGATGTCCGGTTCAAATGATTGGACCAGCCTGTTTGGTTTTTACTACCTTGGATATATTTGTGTTGTCTAACAGTATAGTAATATGTATAGTGTAAATTCTCATTCATACATCATATTGTACAATAGTTTGCCCAATAGTTGTTGGATCGTCAACATGAATTATTGCACTCACAATGTCTCCTCTTCCTCTAGTCTTTCTGGCAGAGTCTAGCAAAACATATTATTTTTATTCGTGTATAGATTTTGTAACACCTTGAATTTTAAAGACGTTACCTTAATAGATTATATAGAACTCTGAGCTTTTTTTTTTTTTTTTAAGAATTACTCCTAACAACATTGAAAAAACTTAATAGTAAATGTATATTGATTTCGTCTTTAAATTAATTAAATAAAAAATCTTGATTAAATTCTAATATATTTTAGGAACTTAATAAAAATTCTAAAACAATCATTTTACAAAAATAATAAAATTATGTCGCCTCGTCCTCCCATTCTCAAGAGTTCCATTTAACAAATTAAGCATCTACCAGGAGGACAGTATTAGAATGTACTAATTAAATAAAAAATTTAAGGAAATATTTCAACAACACTGAGAAACATGTATTGAGAGACATGTCCCCAACGATCGGAATCAAGTTTTTATCGATAGTATTTTTTTTATTTGGTATAAGATGGTAAGGGCCATATTATATATGTATATATATTATTATAAAAATATACGATAAATGATGGTATTGCTAAATTCAAACATTTCAAGTTTGAATTCAGATCTTACTGTTCAAAGTTATATCTTAAATTAAAATTAAATTTTTATAATTGTATAAATTAATTATGATTGTATTTAATATTTTTTTTAGTTAAAAAAAAACTCCTAAAAAAACCAAATATGTAAACAATTACACCATTACATGATAGAGAAAAAGGTGACAGATGTATGTTAAATCGTGGACATGCCTAAAAAAATACCAATTTGGCGTAGTAGTGGTCGGGCCCAGTATTTTAATTTATACAAAAACTGATTATAGGTTTGTTTCAAGATTCTAAAAGATTGATTCTATGTTTGTTTCAAGATTCTAAATATATTTGAGTATCCAAATATTGGAATTAAAATTCCCATGTTTGTTACAAGGGAATGAAAAATTGTTCCTAAGTAATATTTATGACTAGGAAAAGATTATTCCCACGTTGCCAGGTTGTTAGAACAATATTAATCAAGAGAATTATTTGTTCCTAATTTAACATATTTCTAATAATTTAACATTATATAAATCAACATCAACAAAAAACATGTTTTCAAATTTAAAAGTATTAATTTAACTACAATCTTGATCCGTCTAATACTATGAAATAAAGAGACAAATTCCTGTAATTTATTTTTGATAATATGAAACAAACCCCCTTGGAGTAAAAGTTTTTCATCTCTTTTTATGGGGATTTAAAAACCGAACAGTTAACGTGGGAAAATTTATTTCCTGGGAATAACATTTTACTGGGAAACAATTATTTGGTTCCATTGTAACAAACAATCCATGAAAAAATAGGCGTACCGCGAACATAGAAATGAGAATCGTGCTTAGTATACTTTTAATTGCCTCACTATCATTTAATATATATGAAAGTTTTATCCATAAATTGAAATATTGAAATGTATTTAATTTATAAACATCGTCACCATACAAAAATTTACACATATATTCAATGATATTAAATAATTTTTCGACATGCAATGATATAGAATATATAATTTAATATAGAATTAAATATAATTTTAGTAGTAATAAAATTATAGGGTTTTGCACAGTAATATCCCTTTTTTGGGTTCCATATACCAAAATGCCCCACTTCGAAAACTATATACCAAAATGCCCTCTTTTTTTCCCCAGTTGCTGGTCGCAACCTGGGGGTGCGACCTCCTGAAGCAGTTTTTTTTTAAGTTCTTCACATGGTCGCATCCTGGGGATGCGACCTCCTACTAGGCAATAGCAAAAAAATTTCCTTCCCATTTTGCCCTTAGTTATACTACTTATGTTATATAATTATTGTTATAAATTTTTAAATTAATTATAATTAGTTAAAATAATAAAAATAATTATTTTATATATTTTAAAATTAATTAGTTAAAATTTATTAATATTATTTAAATGTTATTAATTATAATAATAAATAGAATAATAATAATAATAATAATAATAATAATAATAAAAAGATAATTGTATTAATAAAATAAAAACAAAAAAACATTAAATTAAAAGAAAAAATACATTAAAATAAAAATACAAATACATTAAAATAAAAATATAAATACATTAAATTAAAAATACAAATACATTAAATTAAAAATACAAATACATTAACATAAAAGAGAAAATACATTAAAATTAAAATACAAATACATTAAAATAAAATGACATTAATAAAAAAAAAATTAAATAAAACTTAATTATTTTCATCTAAATGACCTCCAGTTCCACATCTACGCGGTCGTCGAACTCGTCTAGCTCTTTGAACAATTTGAGGTTGTTGTGGTTGATCCTCGTTGTAATCTGTTTGTGGATTAGAACCACTACCACCTGCTTCTGTATCATTTTGAGTTTCGACATTATACATTGAATCAAAAGCCGCATAAGCCGACTCGGGAGTTGTGCAATGAGTACCAAACAAATTAAAGAAAATTCCGCTCTCGGTCGGATTAATGGGAGTTGGTATTGTTGGCACTGAAGGAACATAATATTGAGTCGATATATCTGCAGTTTCGTGAAAATGTTGTGGTGATGATAAAGACGGTGTTTGGTGCATGGTATGTTGTTGTGGGATTGATTGAGGCATAGAGTGAACATCGGGATATGTTGAAGGTTGCAAACGTGGATCACGCAGGCACCTTTCCACAGATATATATAATTTAGTGTGATGTGTGAACCAATTCATATATTCTTTAGTGTGGCATAAAACACCTTGCACGTATTGACCTTGCAATGTGTAATTATGACGTTCATTCCAATGTTGAATCTCATCTTTCCAAACCACACTCCAATTATCATCGATGCCACGCCTCATGTCGATCTCATGGTAGAGCGTCATATCTTCTGGAGGTTGCGGAATTTGTTGATGAAAGCCAAATTGAAGTGCAACTCTATCTGCATGATGTTTTTCGACGATATGATAACAGTGCAGATAGGTACATGCAGTCCAAGTGTTGATCTCTTGTTCGGGTACCTCGTGTTGGAACCCAAGATACGGTCTCCAAAGAAACTGAATGTTAAAAAAATAGAATAAAGTAAATATTAAGAGATATAAAAAAAATTACATTGTAACTACATGCGAATGAATATGAATGTATTACTTCATGAACCATCATATGATCGATAGTATTCCGGTATCCTTCTATATCATTGTGAGGAACTCTACTGAAATTTAGACCACCGGAATTAAATCTGTCGAATATATAAAATAGAATTATATAATAAAATTAGTAATACGGTAAATAATAAATTTTAAAAAATTAAAATATATTATATGCAATAGTTACCTTTGTGCAAGTGGAAATATCCATGCATTTGGTGCATCCGGAGCAACACAAGTCAAACGATACCATGCCCAATTTTGCAACAACAATGCACATCCTCCCATCGACATTACATCGGGTTTGGTAGCAAGGCATAATTCTCTATAGAGTGTTGCTAAAACTGCCGAACCCCAACTATAATTCGATGCATTATTTAAATCACCCACTATTGAAAGATATTTTAGATGTACGCGATTATTGGATTTGTCTGGCATCAACAATCCTCCAATCATACGTAATATATATGCTCGACATGATGCTTGTTTTTCTTCTTCGGATGCGTTTTCCCCAACGTTGTCAAAAGTATCTTTAAGCCATTTTAATTTAATAAAATTACCTTTTGTTGCTCCCTCAGGTGGGATAACTCCTAAATATTCTTGACAAACGTCTTTCACATTCACAAAATTTGAACCGCTCACAGGCAAACCAGACACATTTAATCCTAAAATATAGTACACATCTTCTAAAGTTATTGTGCACTCACCTGTTGGGAGATGAAATGTATGTGTTTCTGGTCTCCATCTTTCAACCAAAGCAGTAATCAAACCGACATCGATCTTGTAATTTCCAAGTTTAATTACTTCACCAAATCCAGCTTGTTGCAAATACGGTAATATGGCGTCGTTCGGTTTTTTGTTGACATGACCATGACATTTCAATTTATCCTTCGAGGGAATCTGAAATTAATAATATATAAATTTATCCATGACATTTTTATTAATGTCATTTTATTTTAATGTATTTGTATTTTAATTTTAATGTATTTTCTCTTTTATGTTAATGTATTTGTATTTTTAATTTAATGTATTTGTATTTTTAATTTAATGTATTTATATTTTTATTTTAATGTATTTGTATTTTTATTTTAATGTATTTTTTCTTTTAATTTAATGTTTTTTTGTTTTTATTTTATTAATACAATTATCTTTTTATTATTATTATTATTATTATTATTATTCTATTTATTATTATAATTAATAACATTTAAATAATATTAATAAATTTTAACTAATTAATTTTAAAATATATAAAATAATTATTTTTATTATTTTAACTAATTATAATTAATTTAAAAATTTATAACAATAATTATATAACATAAGTAGTATAACTAAGGGCAAAATGGGAAGGAAATTTTTTTGCTATTGCCTAGTAGGAGGTCGCATCCCCAGGATGCGACCATGTGAAGAACTTAAAAAAAAACTGCTTCAGGAGGTCGCACCCCCAGGTTGCGACCAGCAACTGGGGGAAAAAAAGAGGGCATTTTGGTATATAGTTTTCGAAGTGGGGCATTTTGGTATATGGAACCCAAAAAAGGGATATTACTGTGCAAAACCCTATAATTTTATTACTACTAAAATTATATTTAATTCTATATTAAATTATATATTCTATATCATTGCATGTCGAAAAATTACTTACACAATATTTAATACAGGTCATTTTGTCTGGAGCATGAACGATTCAAACTTTTCTTGTTATTATAAAACTTATTATTACAAGCTACTTTTTCTATGATTACAATTCACATCATCTTAAGAAAAAACACAAGAAAGAAGAAAAGATGGATGTTTTGTACACTATGTTGACTTTCATGTCCTTATTTTTTCTTACTCTTTTCGTAGTCGTGTGTTTGATCATGATATCCATCTTTAAGGGAAAATCCATAGGGGACCCAAAATATGCACCTGTAAAAGGCACAATATTTAACCAACTTTTTCACTATAATAAACTCCATGATTACCATACTCAAATGGCAAAAACTCATCCAACTATGAGGCTTCTTGCTCCAGATATTAGTGAATTGTACACCATAGATGTGAGAAATATTGAACATATATTAAAAACTAATTTTGATAAATACTCCAAAGGTAAGTATACTCAAGATGTTATGAGTGATCTTTTTGGTGAAGGGATTTTTGTGGTTGATGGTGACAGGTGGAAGCAACAAAGGAAGGTTGCTAGCTATGAATTCTCCAAAGGAGTTTTAAGAGATTTTAGTTGCTCTGTTTTTAGAAAGAATGCTGCCAAATTGGTTAGAGTTATTTCAGGATTTTCTCATGGGGGTCTTGATTTTGATATGCAAGTGAGTATTTGTATTTTTTTAAAACTATTTGAATTTTTATTGAAGTTGTTGTTGATAATTTTTTTTAACCATTCAATTTCTAGGAAAAAGAGACATTCATGATTTGAAATTCAGTTAACTGATATTTAAAATTTTGTTAAAGATTATTCAAACTAGAGTTCGATAAGGAAATTTTTTGATTAATGTATCTTTCACTAAAACTTATTAATAACTTAAGTCTTAGTCCATTAATTATATATATATATATATTTCTGATTTAATCTCTTCAATAATGTTTAAAAAAAATATATTTAAGTTTATATATTTTTTTTAATGTATCATTAACTTAATTAAGGATAATATTACAAAATTTAGTCTTACAATGAATTTTATTTTTCTTTCTTATTTATAAAAAATGGAGCATTCATTAATGAACTAGTTCAGTTGCGATAAAAAAAGTGAATATAAAGAGGACATTCTTCAACTTAAATAGTGTCATATGAAATTAAAGCACATTTAGTTAGAGTGTGAGCACATATACATTATCAGCTCCCTTCACATGAGTCACTACACATAGGAGAAATAAAGATAGCAAATTGCAACAATTAACAATAGTTGAACTCATATAAGAGTTGTTTAAACAAGGGGCACTGATAGTTTTAATAACAATAGTTGGGTAGACTAGTAATTTTCCAAGTTGTAGCAGCCAAAACCACACATTCACCATCTCTAATAATTGTGCCAATTCCATAAATATCATCTTTTAGAAACCGAAGCATCTACATTGATTTTATAAAAGTTATTTGGAGGTGGACTCCATCTAGCCAAAGAGACAGATTGTGGATTAGTGGCATCTCCACATAGAGTATTTAGCATCACCTTATGGTCTTCTAATAGATTCCAAGTTTTACGAACAATTGCTCCAACATCCAAAGTAAATTTACATTCTAAGCAAAATTTGTTGCAAGAGTACCATATACTATAGCAAATAAATGAAATAAACTCGGTAACATCCGAAGGAGATGTGGAAATAATATTTTCAAGTTAAGTATAGAAATGTGGAAAGAACTAATCAAACCTAAGCCTTAATGAGGATTGAAACCAAACTTGTTTTGCCAATTTTTCTAAGTTTTTTTGAGGCAATTTTCTCTTTTAAGTTGTAAACATTACATCATATAATATTACAATACTAACTATGAAGTAATACAATTTCCTTTTATTTAGGACTTACTAATGAGAAGTGCTTTGGACTCCATATTCAAAGTTGGGTTTGGAACCGAATTGAATTGCTTAGAGGGATCAAGCAAAAAGGGAATTGAATTCATGAAGGCCTTTGATGAATCAAATGCAATAATTTTCTGGCGCTATGTTGATCCAATTTGGAGCCTTAAAAGGTTCCTTAACATTGGTGGTGAGGCTACCCTTAAACGCCATGTGAAATTGATTGATAATTTTGTCAATGAAGTAATAAAGACTAAAAAGGAACAATTGGCAATTCAACAAGACTATGTGAGTCCATCAATTCTTCTATTTAAAAGAAATATTTTTGAATTTTTCCGAAGTAATAATTTAATTATCTTTATCGTTTAAATAATATTACTTGCATCACTTTCGAATAAAAATGGTTGTTTTATTTTTCAGAATGTTAAAGAAGATATTCTATCAAGATTTTTGATAGAGAGCAAAAAGGGACAAAAATGTGTGACAGATAAATATTTGAGGGATATAATTCTAAGCTTTATGATAGCTGGAAAAGACACAACTGCAAATACTCTTTCATGGTTCTTCTACATGCTATGCAAGAATCCTTTAATAGAGGACAAGATTGTGCAAGAAATAAAAGATGTCACTTCTTGTAGACATAAAAGTGAAGACAACATAGATGAGTTTGTTGCCAATTTAACCGATGGAATCCTTGATAAAATGCATTATCTTCATGCAACACTCACTGAAACATTGAGATTGTACCCTGTTCTCCCTGTGGTACTTTCAATTATATTATCATCACATCATACTTATCTACATAAACAACATTAACTAATAGATTTTGATGATATTCTTGTGTCTTGTGTCTTTGGTATGATACTATTTTTCAAGGATGGAAGAATTGCAGAGGAACCTGATGTTCTTCCTGATGGTTACAAATTAGAAAAGGGTGATGGAGTGTATTACGTGGCATATGCTATGGGTCGAATGTCTTGCATTTGGGGGGAAGATGCAGAGGAATTTCGTCCTGAAAGATGGCTTAACAATGGAATTTTTCAACCTGAATCACCATTCAAATTCATAGCATTTCATGTAACATATACTTTTGTTTTTCATTTGAACTTTCTTGCTTCATGTGATTTGATTTTTTATGATGTTTATGTTTTGATGTTTAATTGTAGGCTGGTCCTCGTATGTGCTTAGGAAAGGATTTTGCATATAGACAAATGACAATAGTAGCAATGGCTCTTCTTCATTTCTTCAAATTTAAATTGGCAAATGGAACACAAAATGTGACTTATAAGGTCATGTTTACACTTCACTTGGATAAGGGTCTTCCTCTTAATGCAATTTCAAGGTCATGAATCATGTGTGAGGTGATATGTGAAATCAAACAAATCACTATGTTAAATATTTTCAGTGTTTCAGCTTTTGATATGTATTTTATTATGTAGTGTGTTTGTCATTGTTTTTTACTTATTATGATAAAAGTAAAATAAATAGAGGGTCTTGTTTCGAAGAACAAAGCATTGAGAAAAACTTAGTGCATGTTGTTAAAATATTATGTGTCATGTAGGGACTATTGAAGGAATGGACAAAGTGAAGTAATTTAAAGATATTTGATTGGAGATTCTTTAGGAGAGTAGAAAGATAAACGAAGACTATACCATAGATGCTTTAACTTAATTTAAAGTTTTAAGTCGGTCCTTTATTTTTTTAAATGTCATTTGTATTTAACAATATTTACACACTTGAATTAACTTCGATTCTTAATCTATTTATGTTATAAGTTTGTGTACATATCATTGAATGAAAGAAAAAAACTAAAAACTATATATTAATTTTGATGAGTTAAATATTATATCGGGTATTTAGAGATGTAACATAGATGTTATCTAAACAAATTGATGACTTCATTTTTTCTAATTGTTAAATAAATTTTTTGGTAACAAATTTATAGCAGAAATTGTGTAAAATGAATTGTTGTTCAACCATGTAAACATTTGTAAAGGAAAATTCTACCATATATCTTATATTTATATATTTACGTACTCTACATTTTATACAAATTAAGTGTTTTATATTTTTCTTTTTAATTTTTTTTCTTGTACCC
>JBBPBR010000007.1:41455475-41513578 GCA_037974775.1 Cicer pinnatifidum
ACTTAAAAATAATTTAAGAGCAAACAATGCAATTTAACTTTTATATATTATATCACTTTGCTAGTTACACCTCTGGTTTTTATGATTGCACCCACAAATTACTTACGCTAATTCAATTCATATAAAATTAAATTTACGTATATAATAAATTAAATTTACCTAAAATAAATTAGTTCAGATAGCAAATTTAAATGTAAATGGAAGAAAACACTGCAATATTGTGGAGTTTATACATTAGATTTGGTGCTGGAGAATTATTTGATGAAATGGTGAGAATTATTGGTCCACATTAGATACTATGATTTATGGTACACCTAATTTTTAGAAAATTTTATCCTATAACCTCTCATTTATTCATATACTATCAAAAGTAAAGAAAAATATTAAAATATCTTCATATATCTTTTTATTTCTTCATTTCAATATTTCCAGAAAAGAAATAAGTGTCAAAAATACAAAATTTTTAAATTTTTTTATAAATTTTTCGGTACAAAATTTACACTGTCAGTAAACTTCAACGTGACATTTTCAGAAGCTACTGGAAAGCTTCATCCACCAGTTTTCCGGTAGTTGTTTAATATTTTTTAAAAATATTTTTTAAAATAAAATTTTTGTTTTATTATAATAATATTTATTTAATTCATTTCATTTTAACTATTTTTTTTAATGGATAAGACTAAAAATAGAGACGATATCTGACTTTGAATATTTTTCGTCTTGCTTCAGAAAGAATTCGTCCGACAATATCGTAATAGTGTATTAATTATTATAGTATATTAATTATTTATGATGTATATATAGTATATTATTTACAATGTATTAATTATTTATTTAAAAATATTTATGATGTATTATCTATAATATATTATTATTTAAAAAAAAGGATGTGTAAGGGAAACTTTATTTTAGAAAGTTTTTTTAGAAACACCTTATAGTGGTCCATGTGCACTGTGTTCTATAATTTATTTATTTATTTTTTGTTTATAGACTATTATATATTTGACTGGTTGTTAACTTAGTTGATTGCAAATAAACCTTAGACTTTCCACAACATCACCACCATGCCATTTCCATCGATGGATTTTCTATCAAAAAATCCATATGTTTTTGCAGCTTTGTCTGCATCTTTAACTCTTTTGATGATTCAATTTATGTGGAGAAAATTGAACAAAAGCAATAGCATGAAGAAGAAGAAGAAGTACCATCCTGTTGCTGGGACTGTATTCAATCAGATGATGAACTTCAATAGGCTGCATCATTATATGACTGATCTTGCACGGAAATACAAAACATATCGATTACTGAACCCTTTCAGAAATGAAATTTATACTGCAGAACCAACTAATGTTGAGTATATACTCAAAACCAATTTTGATAACTATGGAAAGGTATATTATATACTTTATTAATGGGCTATTCAATTTGTGGTAGTTCTAATTTGACTTTTAATTTTGGGTTGAATATGTTTTTTAGTTAAAATCTAGTTTTTTGCTAAAATAATTTTGGAATTTTTTGTTGTTTAGTTGTTTATTGATTTATATGAAAGAGGTAATTTTCCAGTTATGTTCATGATGTTGAGATTTCCTTATGTTACCACCAACAAGAAATTGGTACCGTTAGATTCAAAAGATCGAACGGTTTGTGTTTGTGTTCAAGATGTACACATTTAGTATTAGATAATGTCTCAAACATGATTACCTTCAGTAGAAATAATCTATTGAGAAAAAAAGTTAGAACTGAACCATTTGATCTTGATTCAACGGTGTAGATCTCTTGATTGCAGTGACTTCATGGTTTTTTACCTATAGGGAATTCGGCTTCTCTATAGATTGGATTCAGGATTAGGATTTTTCATAAATTGTCAAATTCATTTATATATTGAGGAATATGGTTTTCCTGATGCCATGTGTGTCCAAAATTTGAATGAGGACTTTACTGATTTTCAAAGTGAAGTTACCTTATGAGTTGCTTCGTGATTGAGATTGAGAAATGAATATAAATAATTGAACATGCTAGCAACTTAAAAGTTTTAAGCCATTGAATAGGAGTTGTTTTCTCTTCTATTTAATGATATGATTACAATCAACAGATATATAATGGCTTAGATAGTATAACATGATGACATATAATAAAAAATGATAGTATATAGTCTATAGATGCAATTGTTTGATTCTTACAAGCTTAAAATAAGGCTTAATGGCTTCAAAATTTCTATGTAGGGGTTGTACAACTACCACAATTTGAAGGATTTACTTGGAGATGGGATTTTCACCGTCGATGGCGAGAAATGGCGAAAACAAAGGAAGATATCAAGTCATGAATTCTCCACCAAGATGTTAAGGGACTTCAGTACTTTCATATTCAGAAAGAATGCAGCAAAAGTTGCAAACATAGTGTCAGAAGCTGCTACATCTAATACTAAGTTAGAAATCCAAGTGAGTAAATATTATTCTTTGAAACATACTATCTGGTTGATTAGCATGTTAATTAACTTGCTCTAATAATTTATCTAGGATCTTTTAATGAAATCAACACTTGATTCAATTTTCCAAGTTGCATTTGGAACTGAACTTGACAGCATGTGTGGATCAAATAAAGAAGGAAAGATTTTCGCAGATGCTTTCGATATCGCAAGTGAATTAACCCTTTATCGTTATGTTGATATCTTCTGGAAGATGAAGAAGTTTCTCAATATTGGATCAGAGGCCACATTAAGAAAGAACACTGCAATCTTGAATGAATTTGTCACTAAGCTAATCAATACTAGAATTCAGCAAAGGAAGAATTCAAAGGATGATTCTGTTGTAAGCTTATACTATGCTTAACTATGAAAGTTGATTTCTGATTACAAAGAAATATACTCCCTATGTTCCTTTTTATATATTGCTTTTTCAAAGTTCAATGCAACATTTAAGTATTGTTTTCTCAATAATACTCTTAACTATTATCGTAGAAAGAGAAATAAGTGGAATGAATTAATAAACAGTCAAGGGTATTATAGAAAGAAACAAACAATTTTATCAAAAGTAATAAAATTTATTGTTATCATGTGTTTACTATGTAGAGAAAACAAGGAGATATACTCTCAAGGTTTCTGCAAGCGAAGGAATATGAGTCAACATACTTAAGAGATATAATTCTAAACTTTGTTATTGCTGGGAAAGACACAACAGCTGCAACACTTTCTTGGTTCATGTATATGCTATGCAAGTATCCTGAAGTGCAAGAAAAAGCTGCCAAAGAAGTGAGAGAAGCAACAAACACAAAAGGAATTAGTAGCTGCACTGAGTTTGTGTCAAGTGTAACAGATGAAGCTATTGAAAAGATGAATTATCTCCATGCAACACTCACAGAAACTCTTAGACTTTATCCTGCAGTTCCTGTGGTAAGGCTAATTTTGAATTTTATCTCACTGTCAAGCTTGTGCAATGAATATTCACATCTTTTGATTTATCATATGGTTGAGGTTTGACTACAGAGAATCCAAGTTACGAGTATCGATGTTATCAAGTTTCTAATTTTAAGCATATTTCTTTTTCATTATTACAATTGTATGTTTGTGAAGAAAGTAAAAGACAAAATACTTTCATATTTTATTACTACAGCCCTAAGCTGTTTATATAGGAAAAGAAATAACAATAGTAATATTGAGTAATAGTGACAGAATAAAAATAAACATAATAATATAAAATAAAAGAGAATAAAATCTAATTTCTTTTTTATTCTTCAACACCCCCCCTCAAGTTGGTGTATAGATATCTGTCATGCCCAACTTGGCTATAAGTCGCTCAAAATTGGGTCTTGCCAAACTTTTTGTCAAGATATCAGCAGTTTGCTGATTGGAAGTCACAAATGGTAGGCATATAACTCCAGCATCAATTTTTTCTTTTATGAAATGGCGGTCAATCTCAATATGCTTGGTTCTATCATGTTGTACAGGGTTGTGAGCTATGCTTATTGCTGCTTTGCTATCACAGAACAATTTTAAGGGTGAGTCAACTTTCATTTTCAGTTCGCCCAAGAGTTTACGAATCCATAAAAGTTCACAAATTCCTTGAGCCATTGCTCTGAATTCAGCTTCTGCACTGCTTCGAGCAACAACCCCTTGTTTCTTACTTCTCCAAGTAACTAAATTTCCCCAAACATAGGCACAATATCCGGTGGTGGATTTTCTATCAGTAATTGATCCTGCCCAATCAGCATCTGTAAATATAGAGACTTCTCTGTCATTAGTTTTCTTGAAGTACAAACCCTTTCCAGGATTGGATTTCAAGTACCTTAAGATTCGATAAACTGCCTCCAAGTGTTCTTCATAGGGAGAATGCATGAATTGACTTACAACACTCACAGAGAAAGCGATGTCAGGTCTTGTGTGGGCTAGATAAATAAGTTTGCCGACTAACCTCTGGTATCTTCCAATCTCTACAGGAACACTGCCTTTCTCCCAAAGTTTAACATTTAAATCCATAGGAGTATCTGCTGGTTTACACCCACTCATCCCAGTTTCTTCCAAGAGATCTAAGATGTATTTTCTTTGAGAAACAACAATTCCCTTCTTTGAGCGAGCAACTTCCATACCAAGAAAGTATTTAAGCGCACCTAAATCTTTGATCTCAAATTCTTTTTTTAAATTTTTCTTCAATCTTTCCATCTCAACAATGTCATCTCCTGTGAGAATAATATCATCTACATATACAATTAGAATTGCAATTTTACCAACATCAGAGAACTTCATGAACAAAGTATGGTCTGATTGTCCCTGCATATATCCTTGTCTTTTAACCGACTGAGTGAATTTCTCAAACCAAGCCCTTGGAGATTGCTTGAGACCATAAAGGGATTTTTGTAGTTTGCACACGTTTGAACCAAATTTATCTTCAAAGCCAGGTGGGCTATCCATGTATACTTCCTCCTCCAAATCACCATTCAGAAAAGCATTCTTTACATCAAGTTGGTTAAGAGACCAATCTAAATTCACTGCCAAGGACAAGAGAACTCTAATAGTGTTTAATTTGGCAACGGGAGCAAAAGTCTCTGAGTAATCAATGCCATATGTCTGAGTAAACCCTTTAGCAACCAAGCGTGCCTTGTATCTTTCAACTGTGTTATCAGAATTATATTTCACAGTAAATACCCATTTACAGCCAACAGTATTCTTTCCTGTAGGTAACGTCATGACTCTCCAAGTTTGATTCTTCTCAAGAGCTCTCATCTCCTCAAGAACAGCTTCCTTCCACTTTGGAATTTTTAGAGCTTCCTGTATATTTTTTGGAATTTCTACAGTAGACAACTTAGAGGTAAATGCAGCAAATGAAGAAGACAATTTTGAGTATGACACATAATCAGACAAAGGATATTTAGTGCATGATCTAACAGATTTTCTAATTGCAATAGGAAGGTCTATATCAGGATACTCGACATGACTCTTATGAATAGAAGAAGACTTACCTGTATCAAGATGATGTGTTGGATTATTTATTGGTTCAGAATCTTGGAAGGGTCGGAGAATGGGTCCTTCATTTCTCTGTTTATGGTTTCTTCTTTCAAAGACATTTCCCTTCCAAGTAGGGTCAATTGTAGTACATCTGCTTTGTGTCTCTTTATTTGAATCATTATGTTGTGGCATTTCAGATGGTCCTTCATTATTATTGAGTTCAAGAATTTTATCATTGTGATTTTGATTTGAAGTTGTCGCCCCCGAATCTGTTGAAACCTCATTCATAAGTGGATTGAGTTCCAATTTAGATTCTTGGGCATTTTCTTTTGGTGCATCAATATAAGTCTCATAATTTTGTGACAACACTATATCACTTAAAGTAATGATGTTTTCAAAAGTAAAAGATGAATCTTCCTTAAAATTTCCCCCCTGAAGATGAATGTCAGTAAAAAATGGTTGATTTTCAACAAAAGTAACATCCATGGTTACAAAAATTCTTTTTGATTTTGGTTCAAAACACCGATACCCCTTCTGAGTTGGAGAGTAACCGGTAAACACACATTTTATTGCTCGTGGATCGAGTTTGTCAAGGTGTTTATGTTCATGAACAAAAGCAGTGCAACCAAAAACTTTTAGTGGCAAATTAGCAGAGACATTAGTCAAAGGAAAATAATTTCGAAAAACATCAAGAGGTGTACGAAAATCTAAAACTTTAGATGGCATTCGATTAATTAAATATGATGCAGTTAAAACAGCTTCACCCCACAAATATTTTGGAACCTTATTTGCAAATAGTAAAGCTCTAGCAACCTCAAGAAGATGCCTATTCTTTCTCTCTGCAATTCCATTTTGTTGGGGTGTATTAACACAAGAACTTTGATGAATAACCCCATTTGCAAGGAAAAAATCGGACAAAAGTATATTAAAATATTCTTTACCATTGTCACTTCTGAAGACTTGAATTTTTGTTTGGTACTGAGTGTGCACCATTTTAAAGAAATTTTTGACAACCTGTCCAACTTCCGATTTTTCTTTCAATAAATAAACCCAACAAATTCTAGTATGATCATCAATAAAAGTTATAAACCATTTTTTATTAGAAAATGTGTTTATTCTATTAGGACCCCAAACATCACTATGAATAATTGCAAACGGTTTTGATTGTTTATATGGTTGTGTAGAAAAAGAAGAACGGTGATGTTTAGCTAATTCACAAGTTTCACAATGAAATAAAGACGGATCCTTCTTAGAAAATAATTTAGGAAACAAATGTTTCAAATACGGAAAACTAGGATGTCATAACCGTAAATGCCATAACATAATATCATCATTATTAGAAGAAACAAAAATAGATTCAAAGCAGGTACTTGTTTTTTGTTGGTCTTTGAAATCGAGTCCATTGTCAAGATAATAGAGTCCTCCACTCTCCTTAGCATTGCCAATCATCTTCCCCGTGCTCAAATCCTTAAAAGTGCAATGAGAATGAAAGAAGTTAGCTTGACAATTTATATCCTTTGTTAATTTAGTAATGGATAACAAATTACATGATAAATTAGGAACATGTAAGACATCTTTTAAGGTTAACTTAGGTGACAAAATAACAGAACCTTTCCCTGCAATGGCTGAAAGAGAGCCATCTGCAATTTTAATTTTGTGGTTACCTGCACAAGGACTATAAGAAGAAAATAGACTCGACTCCCCAGTCATATGATCAGTAGCACCAGAATCGATAATCCAAGTATGGCTGGGAGTGACACTAAGTAGAGGAGTATTTGGAAAATTACCTCTTTGAGCTATAGAGCAAGAAGAAGTTTGAGACTCAAGAAGTTTGTACAATTGATCTAATTGTTCCTTGGTGAAAGGAGATGGGCTTGAAGGAGACTGCTTATCTTGATCAGATGTACCAGCTTGGAGCGCATGACCTTCGTTTCTTTCCTTTTTCTTCCAATTTAGAGGTTTTCCATGGAGCTTCCAACATGTATCACGTGTGTGCCCTGTACGTTTGCAATGTTCGCACCATGGTTTCTTGCCAATGCTCTTCCCTTCTTCATTCTTAGTGACTAGGGCAGAGCTTTCAACATCACCAACAGAAGATGACTTACCCATCATAACACCTTGTCTCGCCTCTTCTCTTCTAACTTCTGAGAACGCTTCCCGAAGTGATGGCAATGGGATCTTTCCCAATATTCTGCCTCGGACTTCATCAAGCCGCTTATTAAGCCCAACCAAGAACATGAATACACGGTCGTTCTCCTGTCTCTTAAGAAACAAAACACTGTCCTCACAACACTTCCAATGATCATCATAGCATAGATCCAATTCTTGCCATAGTGTCATCAACTCATTATAATAGGTAGTGACATCTCTATCTCCTTGTTTGGCATGCCACAATCGTGATTTGAGATCGAAAATTTGAGAAGAATTATGAACATCAGAGTATGTTTCTTTGACAGCCTCCCAAACTTCCTTCGCAGTAGGCAAAAACATAAAAGGTTTTTTGATTGTTGATTCCATACTACTAAGCAGCCAAGCAATAATAACAGAGTTCTCAGATTTCCAAAACCTGTAATTCGGATCAGTTGTGGCAGGCATTTGCACCTCTCCTGTTAGGAAACCAAATCTGCCCTTACCATCTAAAATCAATCTTGCGGTTTGGGACCATTCAACATAATTTTTTCCGTTTAGTTGCTGGATTTCAACTTTGAGGGCATTAGAAGTTCCCTCATGGCCAAAAAAGTTGTTGGAAAAACCATTATGGTTGCCTGGGCCGCTGCCATTGCCGACTGTGCCGCTGCCACTGCCATCTGTGCCATTGCTACTGCCGTCTGGGGTGTTGCCTAAATTGTCGGCGTTGTTGACTACTTCTGAGTTTTTATCCAAACCGTCGTTGTCGCCGCTACCCATGAGGGCTACCTTCCATGGGGTACTCTGTGCCATAGCTCAGTTAGTTGGAGCGTCAAACCCTAATTGTGGAATGGTTGGAGCGCCAAACCCTAATGGGTTGTGGAAAGGTTTACAGAACCCTAACCAGAGCTCTTGATACCATGAAGAAAGTAAAAGACAAAATACTTTCATATTTTATTACTACAGCCCTAAGCTGTTTATATAGGAAAAGAAATAACAATAGTAATATTGAGTAATAGTGACAGAATAAAAATAAACATAATAATATAAAATAAAAGAGAATAAAATCTAATTTCTTTTTTATTCTTCAACAGTTTGGATTGATTTATTTGAAAATACTTGTGAAATTGTATGGAAATAATAACATAGACTCGATTCTAAATCAAAGATAATTTTCATGTGCAGGATGCAAAGATATGCTTTTCTAACGACACATTACCGGACGGATATAGTGTAAAGAAAGGAGATATGGTGTCTTACCAACCTTATGCAATGGGGAGGATGAAATTCATATGGGGTGATGATGCAGAGGAATTTACACCAGAAAGATGGCTTGATGAAAATGGCATTTTTCAGCCAGAGAGTCCTTTCAAATTTACTGCTTTTCAGGTTAGTAGAGTTTTCTCTAAAAATGTAATATTTATTTATTCTCTACAACATTTATGTTTATGATTATAGGGGTGTTAATTTGTTAACTTTTCTACATAATTGAAAGAATATTCATTTTAATGATTTGATAACATTTACTACCTCTCCCTAATTATAAATCCCTTAATTAATTAAAATTTTCTCTAAAATATAAGTATATATATAAGTCTTAGATATTTCTTTTTCCAAATATATACTTTATTAATACTACTAATTTATTTTGGGAGATAAAGAATTTGATATGTGACCTCCTGCTGCAGAAAAAAAATCATTCTTTAGGTGGTCGGAGAGTAAAAAAAAAAAAAATATTTTGATATATAAATTTTAATTTAAAATATAATAAAGAGTTTTTAAAAAGAAGAGGATATACATTGAAAAAAAACCTTATTATGTTACTCAAATTTGTTTTATTGTGCCAAGAAGACTTGTGTATGATCCAAACAGATCCTAACTCAAAATGTATGCAGTTTCCTTTGTAAAAGAATACTTAAATGTATTTTCATTTATATATGCAGGCTGGTCCTAGGATATGCTTAGGAAAGGAGTTTGCTTATAGACAAATGAAGATATTCTCAGCTGTTTTATTAGGTTGTTTTCGCTTTAAATTAAATGATGAGAAGAAACATGTGACTTATAAGACAATGATAAATCTTCATATTGACGGTGGTCTTGAAATCAAAGCCTTACACAGAGATTAGAAATGGAAAATATGCTTATTTTACATTTGATGGATTTGTGCTCAAAACCTTTAGCATACATAAATAAAAGTGTAACCATCTTTATAGGTGATGTCTAAAGACTAAATCTTAATGAAAAGAATGACAGAAAGAAAACTATTATATTTTCAATTGACTGTGATGAAACTTGTAAAATGTTAATACTTAAGTACAACTAGGGAGAGTAAAAGAATCATATGCTAAAGCTAAATCTAAGAACATCGTATTGGGGTGGCAATAATTGGTTAATATCTTACAATTTATGAACCATGGGATTCCAAAAATTAAGAAAGTAGTAACAGCTCGACTTTTGCCGTTACTGAGCACTGTTAATTATGATGTTCTTGCCCTTAGTATCTAAAGGATAAGTATTACCGTCATTCCAACTACCAATTGAGTTTTTTTTGTAACAGTCTGACCCTTACTGTTACCGGCACTTTAATCACAATCTTCTCGCCCTTCTTCCTTTTCATAAAAATAACAAAATTTTTGTCTTCTGTAAAATAGAACTTGATACCTAGGGAATAAGTATCACCACTCATTTATTCCCACTACTAATTGGCAGTGCAAATAGATGGACGAGAAGGGAGAGCGATAAAGTTCGTGATTAATGATATCAATAATGATAAGGGTCGGATTATTACAAAAGTGCTATGTTACGGCCTCATTCTTTTAACATTTCTAATTATTATTGTCATAAAATATCTCAATATCATCAATAAAAAAGTGCAATTACAAATTTTTAGTCTCTATATAATTTCAAAATTTTATTTTAATCCCCATTAAAAAATCTCAATTTTTTAATCCATAATTTTTTTATTCTCTTTTAGTCCCTATGTTAAAAAGTGATTTTTTTTTTGTTGTAAAAAATTTATATTATTAGTTTATATAAAATCATAATAGAGACTAAAAATGAATAAAACCTTTTTAAGAACCAAACTTAAAATTTCGTAATTTTATAAGAATTAAAAATATATTTAATCAAAAATAACTCTCATTTTACTATATGATAAAAAAAAAAAAATTAGACTTTCATCAATCGAAGGCCTATGCTAGTTGGCGAGTTGCATAACCCAATAGCAAACCCTCTACATTACATTTGGATAATCCTCAAAGCTATGACTTTATGTAGAAAGTATAATTGAACTTTATTTCAATGATAATTATAGTACAACAACTACCCTAGTTAAATAAACTATGACATATATAATGGGCTTAAATAACGCTAATAGACCTAATATGTACAAATAATAATTATTATATTTACAACACTTCATCTGATCAAGTTGATAAATGGACATCTATCATTCCTAATTTGCAAGCAAGTTGATTGAATCTTTCAGTTGATAGTCCTTTTGTTAACACATCTGCTAGCTAATGCCCAATGGAATGTACGATTTCGTTTTCATTCCACTGCCTAACTTCTCTTTGGGATGTCGTTTTCAATCCGCTACCTAACTTCTCTTTGGTGTAGTATCTATCTATCTCAATGTCTTTTATCCTATTATATTGAACATGATTATGAACAATACACATGGTTGATTTATTGTGTCACAAAACAACTTTAAAGGACCGTCACACTTTATCTTCAAATTTTCTAGCACAATTTTCCTCCACAATACCTCACAAATCTGTTGTGTCAAAGCTCTGAAGGAACCAAATTGATTTTATACTTAAAGTTTTGATGATAACAAAAGTATTTTATGACAACAATATATTTGACTTCATAGATTATGAAAGAAAATTCGTGTTTTTAAAGAAAATCTGAAATAAAATTTGAGTCTGATTTATAATTGAAAAAAATCTAAAATAAGATTGGATTCACATTTATAATGGAAGAAAATATAAAATAAGATTTGATTCAAATTTATAATTGAAGAAAATCTAAAATAAGATTTGATTCAGATTTATAATTGAAGAAAATCTTTGACCAAGTTGAAAAGAAGATATTGTTAAGATTTGATCAAGATTTATCTACAACAAAATATGAACAATATCGATATGAAAAATTTGCAAACTCAATATGAACAAAATACGAATAGAATCAATTTGAAGAATTTACAAATTCAATCTGAATAAAATATAAACAAAATCAATCTAAAAAAAATACGAACAAAATCAATCTAGAAGAACTACTTATATTGGATTCAGAAATAAAAAATTGGCTAAAGAACATATCATCAAAAAATATCTTGTTTAGAATTAATTTTGAATAAGATCATTGTTGACCAAAGTAAAAATGAAATACCATTCTGAATTAAATAAAGACTAAATGTAAGCCTTAATTTTATCTATAAATAGATACTCAAGGCTGAAGAAGAAAAAGATCATCGAAAATAAAAAAATAGTAGAAGAGTTCAAGCTCAAATTTCAAGTTCATCTTATAGTTTAAAGAGAGAAACACTTGTTCGAATGAGAATTATTTTCTGAATGTTTTTTTTTTGTTTCTGTGAGTGTTAGAATTATTTTAAAATAAGCTTAGTTAGAAGCAAACACTTTAAGTTCCAATCTTTTGTATCCAATTTGATAGTCGTTTAGTTCATTCTTCAATTTGGGATTGTCAAGTTGTTAGGAGAAGACTTGACTTGTAGGATCAATGTGGTTAGTTCCTCAAAAGTTTGGGGTTGTCAGGCTGTGTGAAAAGACTTGACTTGTAGGGTCAATGTAGTGTTATTCCTTAAAAGTTTGAGGTTATCAGGTTGTTTGGAATGATTGGATTCAAGGGTCATCTATTTTGTAATTCAAGGTATTTGAATTAGTTGATTAAAGCCTTATGAATGAGGGAAATAAATGTAGCAAAGTTAGTGGTGAACCAAAATAGATCGATGTGTCAAATTATCTATGCTTTTATTGTTTGCTGCCTCTGAACCTGATTGCTTCTTATCTAAGCAATTCATAAAAACCAACCAACCTTCATCAAATTAGCATAAAGTTATCAACTTTATCAAACACAATTCAATCCCCTTTCTCGTGTTTGCACTTTCAAACTCTAAAATCTTCCTCAGCACTTGATTGAACTACTACACTTTGCTTCTTACTCCTCCAAGCAGCAAAATTCCCATACAAGAAAGTACAATAGCATGAAGTAGATCTTTCGTCACTCATTGAACCTACATAATCAACATAAGTGTAAGCCTCCATAGTTAGGCTTCCACCTCTTTTAAATAAAAGCCATCTCCTCTTAGTGGCTTTAAGATACTGTAGAACACGATCTACAACTTGTAAATGTCTTACCCTAAGATCATGCATGAATTGACTCACCATACTAACTGTATAAGCCAAATATAGCTTAGTGTATGCCAAGTAAATCAACTTTTCTGCTAATCTCTAATATTGTGCTTTGTCAACTTTGAAACTTTCCTCATTATAACTCATCTTATAATTTTGTTCAATGGGAACACTTGTGGGTTTTCATCCAAGCTTGCTTGTTTCCTGAAAAAGATCAAATGTATACTTCCTCTAAAAGATAAAAATGTTTTGCTTTGAGTAGTTAACCTCAATTCTCAAGAAATACTTGAGATGTCCAAGGTCCTTCATCTCAAATTTTGTTGATAGTTTCTTCTTGAGTTGTTGTCTCTCGGTCAAATCATCTTTTGGACAACAATAATATCATCAACATAAACAAATACAATATGTCTTTCCACTTGTGAATGTTTGAAAAAAAAAGTGTGGCGTACTTAACTTTGCTTATAACCCAAACACACCATTGCCTTAATGCACGTCCGAGAGGACTACTTTAGTGCATATAAGGCCTTTCTCAATTGACACACCTTGTTGGCTCCACTTTTGAGAGCAAAGCTTAGGGAATCTCCATATACACTTCTTCTTCTCAGTCTTTATGCAAGAAAATATTTTTGACATCAAACTGATGCAATTCTCATCTCAATTAGACAACAAGTGAAATCGGTATCAATTCTCCTCTATATTGCATAAATTAAATTAAAAAGTTTTTAACAATTTATAATAAATAAGTTTTTCTAATATTTTTATTATTCTTACCCTTACATCTTATTATAAAATATTCCCCCTCTTACATTTCTTCTTCAATACCAAAATGTGTAAATGATTAATTTACCTGCTATCTTTATTGTTTACTCTTTCTCTATCTGTCTAATCTGCTAAAACAAACATACCCTACCCTTGAAATAAAAAAATAATTAATATAACTGAAAGTTTACATTATTCAAGTCAATAAACAAACGGCAAACTTATCGGTTGAATCTTAGCAAGAATTGCAAATCAGATCTAATGGCAGCGAAATCGGATTTGAACGGAAAATTAGATCTACTTCGGTGGAATTTAGTTCTAATAATTCACTTCTAGAAATAAAGAACAATATATCATGTGATTTATCATATTTTTAATCAACAACTGCAAGTTTTTAATCAATAATCACTATTTCAAGAGATATATATGATGTTTGTTTTTCCTCTTAATTTTATTATAATATCAAAGAGGTTTTATAGACTTCTAGCATGGTCTAATTAAAGGTATAGTGCTTCAACACAACATGATGCAATCATATTTATATCTTTATCTTGTTTTCTTTATTTTGTGCATGCATTTTTGGTTTCATTAGGAACATTTTCTTTAGTTTTGTGTAGTTTTTATATAAATTAGATTATTGCAATTGATATTTATTAGTTTGTAGGAATCAAAAAATTTGGTGTCGGAATGTGGTTTGGATATATGGTTTTAAGTTGAAGTCACTCTCGGAAGCAAATTGAAGTTATGGGAAGGCAAGAATGTGTTACCTGACACACGACCGTATTTCATGGTCTGCTTTGCATTTCTTAGTGTTTTGATGAAACACGGTTAGGATGTGTCAACTGAGACACCGTGTTTCGTGATCAGAAGTTTATTTTGTATTTTTTTCAGTTTTATTTAATTGAGCTCGACCCACTTTGACCTTAAGTATAAATAGGATTTAAAAATATTATTTGAGGGCTCCAAAAATCAGATCATCTTCTACTTCCTTCTCGTTCTCTAGGATTTGAGTTTGATTATTATAAACTATTTTATGGATTATTGATTTGTCATATCTAAGCAATTTTCTATTTCTAGGGTTGAGCATAGCCCTTCATATGTTTATGTAATTATTTGATTATGCCACTCTTGATTTTGAACACTCTTTGATCAAATTTTTATTGAGATTTATTTATGTGAATTTTGTTATAACCAAGTTGGGTTGAAGAACAATAACCCTTAATTTTTTTGATGATAACAAAAATTATTTTGTGGAAAAAATTTCTAACACTAATGAATTTAATTAATTGTGTAGTTTCCTTGTTATTACCCTTAAAGACGTTACAATGCATCATCTAATGATCGGAGAAGATAAACTAGTAAAATAAGACAATGCTCTAGAGGATCTATTAAAGCTATGACTGAATCTGTTAAACGCACTTTCAATGCACCTATGATAAATCTATTAATACAAGCTCGCTCGGATAATTTTGCGCCTGATGAATCTAGAAAACAGTTGATCGTCTGGTTATAGCGTCAAGTCAACGCTATGATTAAAAGTCAACTTTTGAGCCCAAAACTTTGAAGAATTTAACATCCCAACATCGTATCCTCTCTAAGTTGGATTTTTCATCTGTCTAAAGAAGTGCATGACATCCTTTAAACATACCATCCTCTAGCCTTCTTGTCATTTCTATGAAGATACACTAAATCAATTACGAAGAAGAATTTGAACAAGTTTTTAACGCTGATTCAAGATTATCATAATATTTGATACGAAGTATTATGTTACATGTTGATTTCATGAAATCACTGTAACTGTAAAAACCTTAATGGTTTAGAAGATTTTCTATAAAATCACTAGTGATCGTCACTACATACAACAACAAAATAGATCTTATTTCTGTCATATACAACAATTTGTGAAAATTCTCATATCAGTTCTTAAGTGTAAGAAATCCAAAAATACTCTAAAAGCATACCTTGTAAGAGTTTTGCAAAGAAACCTATTTAACCATTCTTTGTAACTTAGTTCAGTAATGGCTTCTATCATCAACAACTCGATTCTACTAAACTAGAAGGTTAAGAAGACTTGAACACAATCATATTGACTAATAGGTGTTCAGTGGACGTGTGATACAATCGGTGATTGTTGGATTAAATCCTTTAGAGTGAAGAGAATGAATGTAGCTACCATGTTGACAGTGAACTAGGATAAATTGGTTTGTGTTCTTCTCTTTATCTCTTTATTTATTCTTGATTTTAACATTTGTAGCTAATAATCAATTTTAATAATTTTGTTTTTAAAAACAAAACACAATTCAAATCCCGTATTTCTTGTGTTTTTCTCTCTACAATTGGTATCAGATTTCGGTCTCACGGCTTAGCACTTAATCATGTTTGACTAAAGATCTTTTTTTATTATTATTACGACTAACTCTAGTGATGAAGTTACATGTGGATATGTTAACATGTTTCCTTTGTTTAATGGGAAGATATTTGAATATTGGAACGACAGGTTGAGAAGTTTCTACATCTCACATGATCTTGAACTTTGGGACATAGTAAAAGATGACTATGAAGCTCCTAAATATGCTGCTTGTTGAACTATCTAAAAAAGATCTCAACATTGATCAAAAGAAATAATACAAATGCATCATAAATCCAGAATCTTTATGAGGAATATTATCACTTTCAAAGAGCTAAAAAAATGCAATTATAAAGAAGCGGAAAAAATCATCTTTGATCCCGGTCCTTAACTATGAAGGAAGTAAACTAGTGCAAAAAGCTAAGACAAATCTGGTTGTCAAGAAGTACAAATTTTTCCAAATAGAAGAAGATGAAGACTTTGAGATAATGTTCTTTAGATTGCAAACCCTAGTCACTAGGTTAAAGGATCTCCAAAAGAGTTCCACAACAACATATCATGTCAAGAGGCTAAAGAACTTAACAAATTGCCTTTGGAAGAGTTGATGAGTTCATTCGAATCTCATGAGATTAAACTAGTTGATGATGAACTAAAAAGGAAGTCAAAGTCTTTGGCTTTCACATCTAAAAGAAATAAAGGAAATTTCAAGGCTCTGCAAGCTAAGGAGGACTTAGAGGAAAGTGAATTAGAAAATCATAGTGAAGACCCTGATGATGATAAACTATCATACATTTCAAAGAAAATTCAGCTCATGTTGAAAAACACGAAGAAATTATTTCCCAAAAAGGATTTCAGACAATATGTAAATAATAGAGAAAGAAAAGATAAATTAGAAAAGAAAAAAAAAATCATCTGTTATGAATGCAAAAACTAGGACATATCAGTGTCCTAAGAAACTCTAAAAGAAAATAGTTCAATGTACAAAAGAAAAGTCCAATGGCTACATGGGATGACGCTATTGAATCCTTTGATGAAGATGAAAAGTATGCAAATATGGTTCTGATGACAGATGTTTTCTCTAACTCTGATTTTGACAATGAATTTGTTGATGAAGAAATTGAGATATTATCTAACCTATCTCGAAATAAACACATAATCATGTTAAATGAGTTTCTGAACAAGAATCACAATGTTTGCTCAAAACTAAAAAATATCATAAAATCTCATTATATCTTAAAAAATAAGTACCATTCGCTTGAAAGGGATTTTGAAAACATAAAAAAAGGGAAAATGTAACTTTGAAGGATAATTTTTCAAAAACCTCAAAGGTAAGTGTCTGTAATTTTGTTAAGTATGAAAAATCCTTTGAAGAAATTCTTGCGAATGACATATACAAAAGCAAAGTTTATATGATCTATGGTGTTAGTAGAAACAACATTAAATGTATTGGTTCTCAGGAACCAGAGGAAACTCTAAGTTTAACTTACCTAAAACTAATTTCTTATATTGCTTTAAGAAAGGTCATGATAAGTGACCTTGTGCTATGTTGGAAACATGTAAAGATAATACATCTTTTAGAATTAACATACCATGACTCAATAGAATCACTACGCCAAAATTAGTATTTTACACCACGTTTTTTATAACTTTTTTTTTACTAAAAGTGCTGTTGTAAAATTAACGGAGGATACAATAGTGCTTTTCTAACAAGCACTTTAAAAAAAGCATTATTGTAGGTCATATAGGTCATAATGTTTACAACGCTTTTTCTAAAAGCGATGTTGTATGGTCAACTTGTGCTCTCACATGATGTTTACAACGTTTTTTTTTAAAGCGCTTGTATACAAGCGCTGTAGATTATAGTGCTACCACATTATATTTACAACACTTTTAGAGCGTTTTGTATATAATATAATATTTTCACACAAATAACATGGTTTTTTATAGCGCTTTTTATATAAGCGTTGTAAAATGATGTGTATTTGATAAAAATACATTCTTTTTAAATAAATAAAACATTTTTAATATGTTCTCTCCCTAACCCTACGATCCCTCCTCTCCTCTATTGCGTGAACCATCCTCTACTGTGTGTCGCCTTTTCACTGAACCCTCCTCTACTTCTCCTCTATTGTGCGTCGATTTCTACTGAGTGATTGTTGTCTTAGGTACTGTATTTATTTATTTGTTGTTATCACTAGAACTGATAAATTGTTACTTGATAAATCATATAAAATGTTACCTAATAGTAAATGTTACCTGATAAATCATATAAAACAGAGTTTCAAATTAACTGATGCACCTTGATAAATCAAATAAATCGTATAAAATATGTTCTTTGTTTAAATCTGTACTATTTGTTCTGTTTTGAAATAAGGCTATATATACTATAGATTGGTATAATGTTATCAATAGTTTATCATTTGAGTAACACTGCATTCATACAGGTTATATAAAATGGACTGGAAGTAGATGTATGTCAATCGATTGTCAAAAGAGTATAAAAATGGAGCGAAGGAGTTTGTTGAGTTTGCAGTGAAGAATGCAAAAGACCTAAATCGAATAATTTGTCCTTGTTTAAAATGTTTTTTGGAAAACTCGTTAGAGTAGATCAATTGGAAGGACATTTAGTATGGCATGGAATTGATCAAAGCTGTACATGTTGGATAAGATATGGTGAGGAAAAAAAAAAGGAAACACTAATTTTGAGAATGGTTCAACATATGTTTCAAATGATTTCGACACAAATACATATGAGTGGGACCGAGTTGAGGAGATTGCAAAAGCAGTTGAAGAACAACTTCGGGATTGTCCTAAAATGTTTGTGAGTTTGTTGAGTGATGTAGAGAAACCATTATATAATGGTTGTACTAAATTAATAAGACTGTCGGCGATATTAAAGTTGTACAACTTAAAAGCGATTAATTGATGATCTGATAAAAGCTTCACAAAATTAATAACAGTCCTAAAAGATATGTTGCCAGCTGATAATGAACTTTCCTGTCGAACCTACGAAGCTAAACAAATTTTGTGCTATATTGGCATGAGTTACGAAAGAATTCATGCGTGTCCTAACGATTGCATTTTATTTTGAAATGAATATGAATTGCTAAATGTGTATCCGAAATGCAATGTCTCTCGATATAAGAAGGAATAGTCTACTCCGGCAAAAGTCGTGTGGTATTTTCCTATAATACCAAGATTTAGACGTATCTATCACAATGAAGAAGATTCAAAACACTTGACATGATATGCAAATGAAAGAATTAAAGATGGAAAGTTTCGATACCCTGCAGATTCTCCACAATGGAAAAAAATTGATCACGAGTATCCTGATTTCGAGAGAGAGTCAAGAAATCTACGACTTGCACTTTCTACTGATGGAATGAATCCACATGATCATCAAAGCATCTAACACAACACGTGGCCTGTGAATTTTTTGATTTATAACCTACCTCCATGGTTATGTATAAAGCGTAAGTTTATGATGTTGTCTTTGCTAATTTTTGGACCTAAACAATCGGGGAATGATATCGACGTATACTTGAATCCTTTAATTGAAGATTTAAAAAATATGTGGGAGACAGGTGTGGAAGTTTATGATGGTTATAAGAAAGAATGTTTCAATTTGAGGGCTATGTTGTTCGGCACAATTAATGATTTTCCAGCATATGGTAATTTATCAGGATATAGCATTAAAGGTCAGTGTGCATGTCCTATATGTGAAGAGAGTATAAATTGGATGCGGTTGAAATATTGTAAGAAGAATGTATTTCTTGGACATCGTAGATTTTTACCTTTTAGTCATCAGTATCGTGGGTGGAGAAATGAATTCAACGGAAAATCAGAGGAATGTATTGCTCATTTAACACCGACTGGATATCAAATATTTGAAAAAGTACAAGGTTTGACCAACAAATTTGGCAAAACTTTTGCGGAAGAGCTTGTCAAAATTGGGTGGAAGAAAAAGTCAATTTTCTTTGAATTGCCATATTGAAAGTCATTGTATATAAGACATTTTCTCGATGTGATGCATATTGAAAAAAATGTATTTGATAGTTTTATTGGTACGTTACTCAATGTTCCAAGAAAGTCTAAGGATGGCATCAATGCAAGATTGGATTTGGTCGATATGGGAATAAAAAATGAATCGGGTCTCGTAAAGAAAGGAAATCGCATATATCTACTTCCAGCTGCTCATACTATATCTAGAAAGGAAAAAAAAGTGTGTTATGTAAATTTCTACACATAGTTAAAGTTCCAAAAGGATACTCTTCAAACATTAAAAATTTAGTTTGTATGAAAGACCTCAAGTTAAAAAGTTTGAAGACCGATGATTGTCATGTTCTAATGGAGCATTTGCTACCAATAGATATATGTTCCATTTTACTTGAAAAAGTTAGACGAGCCATAACTAAATTATGTTTCTTCTTTAAGGAAATTTGTATTAAAGTAATCGATCCTAAAAAATTACCGACATTGCAAAGGGAAATTGTTGTTACTTTGTGTGAGCTAGAAATATATTTGCCACCCTTGTCTTTTGATATAATGGTTCACCTTACTATTCATGTTGTTTAGGAGACACAACTTTATGGACCCACTTATATGAGATGGATGTATCCGATAGAACGATATATGAAAATATTAAAAGAGTACGTAAAAAGTAGAAGTCGGCCAAAAGGTTGTATTGTTGAACGATACATTGTTGAAGAAGTTGCTGAATTTTGTACTGAATGTCTATCCAATGTTGAATTCGTAGGGTTTCCCATGTCTCATCATTTGGGAAGAATAACAAGAGAAAGGATAATTAGAAATAGCGTAATGACTATATCAAGGACAGAATGGGAGCAGGCACAATTGTATATTTTGCACAATGATAATGAGGTTTAACCGTATGTTACAATACAGATGGATCAATTATCCAGTTTGAACATGAATAGGAATCAAAATTGGATAACACAAGAGCACAATTGAAGTTTTATAATATGGCTAAAAAATCATATTAACTCAAAGTTTGATATAGACCCCGATTCAATTTCACAGAGATTGAGGTGGCTAGCAAATGGTCTGAGTTTACATGTCTTTTCTTACACGGGTTATGTAATTAACAGCTACACATTTTATACCAAAGAACAGGATGATCAAACCACTATGCAAAATAGCAGAGTCACTCTCGTAGTTGAAGCGATACATATCTCAAGTGCTAAAGACAAAGACCCAATATATGCAAATCTATAATATTTTTGGGTTATCGAGCATTTATGGGAGTTAGATTATACAATGTTTCGTGTTTCCATTTTTGGTTGCAAGAGGGTTGATAATAACAATGGCGTTCGGATTGATGGGTCAGGATTCTTGCTTGTCGATTTAAATAGGGTGGGATACAAATAGAGCCTTTTATTTTAGTGTCGCAAGCTCAACAAGGGTTTTATGTCACTAATCCTACTGATGATAAATGGTCCATTATCCTATCGACCAACAAAATAAGTGATGATAACAATAAAAATAAAGATGTTAGTAATGTTCCTTTCTTTGCGACATCACAACCACGTGAAATTGATTCAGCTGATGATGATTTATATCTTAGAGATGATCACGATGAGGAAATTTGGATTGATTCATCGTTTCGTATCGTTAAAGGACAAACAAATGTGAAGCCCACCAGGAAAAGAAGAAGGACATCTTAAGGTGTTAAGTGTTTTATATAAGCCATGTAATTTGAACTCATCATATAATTATATTAAGTTCATGTAATTTAAGTGTTTAACCTGCCAGAATTGAGTATTTTAGCATTTAGCTTGAACTGTATTTGATTTTCTGCTTATACTGAACTTGAAACTTGAACTTCAAAAAGCTATGTTTGACTGGGCATTTTCCTTGAACTTGAACTGATCCCAATCTGAACTGATCATGTAATTTAGCATTGATTTATAGGTATTTAACTAATTATTTGGAAAAAAAAAATCTAAATATAGGTATTTTACAAAAACTGAACTGAAATTGTAATTTAACATATTTAATTTGAAGTGAACATAAACTTATAATTTTACAGCATTTTTGTCCATAAGCGCTGTAAAATGCTCTTATAGCGCTTTTATAAAACGTTTGTTGTAAAAGTGCTTTAATAGAATATTTTAAAGCGCTTGTTGTAAAAGCGTTGTAATAGGGTTAGGTCTTTTAGATCTTTTATATCGTCTTTTAAAGCGCTTGTTGTAATATGTGTTGTAATAGAGTTAGGTCTTTTAGTGCTTTTATATAGTATTTTAAAGCGCTTGTTGTAAAAGCGCTGTAATAGGGTTAGGTCTTTTAGATCTTTTAAAGCGCTTTTTGGACAAGCGTTGTAATATGGTCTTTAAGTAAACTAATAATAAGAAACTTCTTCAGTTTCTTCTTCATTACGTACTCTCCCTACGAACTTGACAATGTGAAATATCTCATTTTCATCTTCATTACGTACTCTCCATCTTCGTTACTCTCTTCACTACTGACGATCTTCTCCCTCTTCACTACGAACCCTCCAGACGAAGTCTCTCTATACGTATTTTTGCGTCCTCTTTTTGTTGTTTCTACATAAGTGAAGTCGTAACTCTAAACTCATCGATTATTGTTGTTAGGTATTGTATTTATTAATTTGTTGTTGTCACTAAAGTGTATGTTGAACTTATACTGCTACTTAGACTACTGCATGTTGAACTTGTTGAAGTTATATTGAACTTATAATTATACTATTTGAAATGTGTAGATAAATAAATTTCAATAATGATTTAGATCGTCAAAATGTTAAAGTTGTCAATACTAAGAGTTATGAAAACGAAGTTAAACGTGGGGCAACTATTATGCAAAAGGTCATCAAAACAAGAAGTAATGGAATTAAATTTGAGGTATATTATACTTTGTTTAGAATTTATTTTTTATCTTTTTTGAAATCATGCACTTACTCTATGAGTTTATTAGGTGGGATGAAATCAAAGTGGTCAGCCAATTGAGTCCAACAGTTCAATTATAGTAAATTACATTGGTGCAGTTGTTTGTCAAAATATCCCAATAACAATTGATGATTGGAGAGATAGATCTTTGAAGGATGCTAAAGATATATTGTGGAGTGATATATAAGTAACTTTTTTACTCCACTTTTTTCTTACTTAGAATTTTTCCATTGAAATACTTTTACTCATACTCTATTTTTATTTGGTTTGCAGTCAGCTTTTAACGTTGATGAGATGCGAAAAAACTATGTGCTTAGAGTTGCTGGAAAAATACATAGAGGATTTAGATCTCATTTGTCAAATTTCTACTTAAGAGATCGTGATGGAAATTTAAATGTTGAAGCTCCAAAAATATACAAACACTATATATCAAATGAAGAATGAAGCGCTTTTGTAGCTAAACGTGCAGACACCGCTTTTGTGGTAATATTAATTTATTAGCATTTCTGTTTTATTCATATTCATAGCGTATTTTTTACACGATCATTATTTTTTTTATTTAGAATATAAGTACGGCGAGTCGAGAGAGATCAAAAAATCCAATGCATCCATACAAAAAATCGCGTATGAGTTATGCACGTTTAGAGCAAAAAATTGTAAGTAAACATCACTTTTATATAATTAATGTGGTAGATTATAAACTATAGTTTCTAATTAATTCGTTTAACCATTAGGTCGTCTTATTTTGTGGAAGGAGGCTCGTTTGAATAAAGATGGAATCGTTGATAATGTTCAACAAGTGATAACACAATTTGTAAGTATATTATCACTTTAATATTTTTTAATATTGTATTTTAAGAATGCTATTGAACTTATATTTTTAATCATACATGTATTTTAGGATAATCTAGAACAATGTTCTGAAAATCCAGAGTAGAATACACAAGTTAGTTGCAGGCACATACTTGGTAAGGTATTTAATGTTCCTGAATATTCAGACCGTGTGAGGGGTAAAGGATTTGGCGTAACTCCAAAAAACTATTTTTCACATGAAAATCACACAAATCCATCTAACGAGGAAGTACTAGAGAAGCTGAAAATCCTAACATAGCAAGTTGCATTTTGGTGAAAACGAATAAGGAATAACAACTTCCGGAGTGTCAACGTGAAATACAACTAGATAGTGAAAATGGTAGGTGCAACGTTGGTCATAAAAGTCTTTCGGAGGTAATTAGTTTCTTAATGAAATAAGAAATTCATTCAACCTAATTGTTTCACATACTTATACTTATGTATTAACCATTGATTTAGGGTGTCTCATCATGCGTGCTATATTTATCCTCCCCTACTCATCGCATGGTTGGGAAAGGAAAATTGTTCAATACCTTAGGAGAAGTATTACATCATACTCTAATCCCTATCGGCCATGTTAAAGTGTCACATGTAATTGCTTGTCCCCGACAACGATGGAGATATGAAGTTTTTGGGAGAAGCAATAGGTAGTTACGTGGCATGGCGCAAAAATCTTGTTGGTATAGATACAATAATTGTATGATTATGATTGATTATGTTTAATTGCTGATTTTTCTGCTGTTAACGTTAATTTCACATTTATTTAGATTATTACAAAGTCTAAAGGGAATGATAAGAAGATTCCTCATAATGAATCAGTCACTTCACCAAAAAAATGTTTGACATATACATCAATTGAATATGAAATGATTAGCTTACTATAATAACTAACAAATTGATCAATCTCATTTTTTCAGATTCAAGGAAAACCCGCCGCACCACAAATTTGTTAGAAATCAGCCGCACTGCAAATGCAAATTCGTGTAAAAATAAATCTGGAAAAATTCAAAAACTGGATCGTGGAAATTCAGTTGCTGCTTCTAAAACAAGTCATCCACGCCTTTCTCATTTTGAGTCGTGTCTTGACGTACAAGCAAAAATGAACATAGACAACAATGATTCACGTATCATACACATGAAGAAAGTTATTTTCAGAGATGAGTATGAAAAATTACTTGATAAAGAGCACATTTATGAACTTCTCAATCATAAGGAGTTGAGTGATACTGTCATCAACATATACATTAGGTAATTGCATCAGTGCCCATAAGCTAATTTGTTTGTAATTAATTTTAATTGTATCACTGCTACATTTATTGGTAATTAATCTAATTTGATATTTTCATTGAAGGTTTTTGTATGAAAAGTTGGTGTGCATGCATAAATTGTCAGATAGATTTTTATTCTTATTTCCACATAAGTTGTCCATGTTTAAACTCGATCCAGTTAATGTCAAAAAAAATATGTCATTGATATACTTTTGGAAAATAAAGAGAAGGATAAATTGTTTCTTGCACCATATATGAAATTATATATTATTTAGATCCACTGCATGGTCATTATAATAATCACTCAGATATAAAGAATATCTTCGATACATAAGTAATATTCATTTATTTCTTATATATATATAAATAATGTGTTTGGCAATTGAATAATAATCACATTTATTTTGATAGTGTTGTACAAGTTTTTCGCGTTCAAAGAGATGCTACATTATCGAAGCATAAATCAAACAATATCACATGGATTCCAATAAAGGTTTGAAATTTTTATTATAGAACTTAATTATGTGCCTTTAAAATTTCAATTACAATTAATGCATAAATATTTATTGGCGTACATCTTTTATTTTATAGTGTCCTTGTCAAACTAACAACATAGACTATGAATACTAGGGGTGTTCAAAAAAACCAAACTGCCGAACCGAACTGGTTTAAGAACCGAACTGTTTTCGAACTGATTTTTTAAAACTATAACTGAACCGAACCGGTTTTCAGTTCGAAAAACCGAACCGAACCGGTTTTTTTTTTCGAAAAATTTGAACCGAATTTTTTTTTAGAAGTAATTAGGGGTAATTATATAAATTTTGGCCTATATGAACAAAAAAAATTAAGTTAAACCAGTTCGGTTCGGTTCACAATAATAAACCGGTGCACCACTTTTATAAACCGGTTCGGTTCTTTGAACTTAAAACCGGTTCAGTTCAGTTTTTCCAAACTGAAAACCAGTTTGGTTCAATTTTTAAATGGTTCTAGTTCAAAACTGAACTTTGCCCACCCCTAGTGAATACTATATATTGCAATTTATAAAGAAGATTGTTGATATGAATCCAAATATAATTCCAGAAACGGTACATTATTTTCATTATATTTTGATTTTCATATATAAACTATTGATCGAACTAAAAGTTATATAACTTGTTAATAGGTGAGTTTCATATTGTAAACTATTATATATTGTATATTTTTGTGTGAACTGGTCATTATTTTAATTAGTTTATTTTTTGTTATAGTAGGGTAAAATAAGAAATTGCTGGGAAATTGACATGCTGGAAATTGTTGATCATTATTTTAATTACAATACAGATTGTTGTTGTGCATATATAATTGATATTGTGGATATGTAATTGTTGTGAATATGATATTGTTGTTGTGAATATGTATTGAATATACTACTCATGTAATTGAACTTGTTGTTGTGAATATGTTTTGAATTAGAAAATTGCAAGTGTGTCAATATGTGTCAATATGATTTTGGAAAAAAATTGAAAGACAACGCTTCTTTAAAAAATGACATTAAAACCTGTTTAAAAATTTCAAACCAACGTTTTTTTAAAAATGTCATTAAAAAGTGTCAATAAGATTTACAATGTTTTTAATAAGAAACGTTGTAAAACTAACTACATCGTTATTTTGAAAAACGTTGTAAAATGAGTATAAGAATGCACCTATTACAACGCTTTTGTGGAAGACAAAAACTCTATAAAACTAGTATAACAAGCGCATTCTATATGCACATATTACAACGTTATTTTAGAAAAGTGTTGTAAATAGATAAGTGTTGAGCACTATATATTACAATGCTTTTTATATTAAATAGCGATTTTGTATTTTTTTTAACATCACTAGATACTATAGCGCTTAAAAGCGCAGTAAACAACTTAAAAAAAGCGCTATAAAATATTTTTGGCGTAGTGAATATAGGTATTTAAGAACAAAATAATATATCTTTCATATATCTATAACAAACAAAAGTTGAAATACTAGTAATGGTACTTGGACAGTGGACGTTCACGACACATGACGAGAGAAAAAAGGGTAAGATCATATGTTTCAAAGTCTGACCCTCATGGAAGGAGGATTTGAAGGATTTGAAGGAAATTAAAAGGGTGATCATATGGTGTGGCACAATAGATAATGATTCTCTTCTTTTTATTAAAAATGCTCTACTTATAAAAGGATTAATGCATAACTTACTGAGCACAAGTTAATTAAGTGATAGTGGTTATGATGTTGTCTTCAATCAAAAGTGATATGGATTTATACTATTTAATGGTCGAAGGATAAACAAGATTTACAAAATAAATTTATTAGATTTAGAAAGAAAGAAAAAAAGATGAAAAGTGTCTCATATTAATGAATGAAGAACAAATAATGACACAAAAGGTTGGGACATGTCAACTTGAGATTAATCTCAAAGTTGAAAATACTTAACCTAGTAAAAGGTTTTCCAAATTTAAGATATGGATTAGATGTTCTTTGTGAGGCATATTAGAAAGGAAGACATACAAAATCATTATTTTCTTCAAATAATTTTGTTTCCACCTTTAAACCACTTGAACTTTTACACCTTGATTTGTTTGAGCCAATAAAGATTGTTTTTGTCAATGGTAAAAAATATGGACTCGTTTTTGTTGATTACTACTCCAGGTGGATATGGATAAAGTAAATCAACCTGCAACCAACTGGTTTCTTGTCTCTTTGCCTCTTAACAATCTTCCACATTCCATTTTTTTTTTCAAGTGCTTTTATTCCGTCATGCAAAGTTTGGAACCAACTTTTATCTTGCAATGCCTCTTGAACAAATGATGAGATTTTCACAAAGCCAATAGCTGCAATAAAAACCTAATACTACAAGGAAAAATGTTTAGAGGAGATAAATTGATAAATAAGATATCTATAAAGATACAAGATCTTTTATATTTTTTCAAAGCAGTAGGTAAATAATTTGGATTAGTATCACATAAAATTCTAAAAAAAAATTTACCAGCCCGCTTTTTTGGGACTTTAACTAAAAAAATTCTAAATATAGAAAAAGGCATATTCTTTTTATTTTATTTTAAATAAAGACGAGCTTAACTAAAAACTGTCATTTACTTTAAAACCAATTAGTAATCTATTCAATTGTAGTTTCTAAAATAATGAATAAGATATCTTAAAATACTTATTACTTTAAAATCGAATAATAATTTGTTAAATTGTATTTTATTTTCAAAATAATGAATCAGAGTAATCGCAATTAGAAAGAGTAAACTTTATACGTAAAACAGAAGCAAATCATAAGCTAACACTTTTTGCCTTTTATTACTCAAAAATAAATTCTAGATGATCATAACTTTGAACGCTTGTGGAGAATTCTCCAACAAGGCTAAAAATCAAAATAAAAGTATCTTGGATCCTCCAACTGCATGCTACTATGTTTCTTCGCATTTATCCTACTAGGTTGGCCCTCGCTTGAGTAACACTAAGTGTGACGTCCAATCAAATGTAAATTGTTGGAGCCAGGTTTGTTCTAGGAACAATTATTTCATCATGTTTTGATGATAACAAATGTACTTTGTGAGAATAGTTTATTGCACTAATAATTTCATTGAGTGTGCAATAACTAGAACCGGGAAACGAAGGAAACAATATCAGAGAAAGTGAATATGTTAGAGGAAACAAAGACATCAGAGGAAACGAAGACATTAGAGTCAAGTTAAGTCAAAGGAAGTCAATGCAACATTCAAACTCTAGTTATTCCACGCATTTTTGTGTGCGTGCATCTGCCTCTGAAGCGTCTGTCCAGTATGCCTCTAAAGCTTTTGTGCGTTTGCTTCTAAAGACTGAAGCATGCCTCTGTTTATCATGCCTTTGAAGCACCTATTATAGTAACTTTGAAGCTTATATTCGAGTTACCTCTAAAGCTCATGAAGACTACAACTTGTTCCAAGATGTTGCCTCTTATATGCAACATGCTCTGAAGATTCAACAATGTGACATTGTCCATGCCACTAATTATAAGTCATGTAGTTCTACATCTGCCTTTAACTACATGAACCAAGCAACACAACATATGACTTCGATGATCAAGTTATGCTCTAACGAAGAAAGTCAATGAATTTGATGGAAAGTCAATGCTCTAATGGTGATTGGGCTGTTTCATGATTCTGAAGGTCCAAGAACATATTTTGATATGTTCTCGCTGCTCTTAAACAAGTAAATGAAAGAAGATTCAAGAATAATTATTTTCGAGTGCTATCTAGACATTCTTGCACATAATTATTCTAGAAGATTTAGTTGAATATTTGTTTTGGAATTAATCAAGTTTCACTTGTCATATTCTCAAACCGTATCTATCAAGATTTATTTTGTGAAGATAGGCTCAGAAGATTCAAGAAGAATTATTTTCAAGCATTATCTGGACACTCTCACTCATAATCATTTTAGAAGATTTGGTTGAAGATTCTTTTTGGAATCAAACTTCAACGATCATATTCCCAAACCGTATATATCAATGTTTATTTTTTATGAAGATCTCTGTTGACCTCATGCAAGGAAGATACACTTAGAATTTGTTTGGGACAATATTGAAACCCTAATTCATGCTATATAATCAATTCTAAAGAAGAAGAAGAAGACGCGATACAACAACTCAAAAAAAACCTTACAAACTCAAAATTCTCTAAATATTCAGTTTCAAGGATTTAGTCAAGCAAAGACACTCAGTCATATCTTGTATTACTTAGTGCTTTGTTTTAGTGTGAAGTTCATTGTAGTCAATCTGCTTAGAAGAAGCAAAATTGAACCAAGTTTCACCCCATTGTAACCCAGCTCGATAATGGCTATTTTTGCCTCAATGACTTGTAGGTTTTCAAGTTGGAAGTTGAGAGGACTTAAATTATAGGATCAAGGTGTTGTATTCCCTCAACGACTTGTAGGTTTTAGGCTTGAAGTTGAGAAGACCAACTTGTAGGGTTAGATATTGTAATTCAAATTTTGAATTAGTGGATAAATCATTAGGTGTGAGGGGAGTGGACGTAGCTACCACATTGACAGTGAACTAGTATAATTCTACTGTGATTCTCCATTCCCTTTACTCTGTTCACTTTCCTGTGTTTATATCACCAAATCAATTTTTGAAAAGAAGTTTTTTTTTTAATAAGGGAAAAACAAGTCGATCTTCATTTCTCGTGTTTTAGAACTTTCAATGGCCATCTTCAAATATTAAACATAGAGCAAATCAGTATGCATGTATATTTAAAATTGTATAAGCTATAAATAAACCATGCAATTTAATTTAACAATCATCATCATCACATGTCACAAAAATTACAAATCAACCAAAATGCACAAGTCCTATTTATTAGTCTATATGTCAATGCATATAATTACGAAATGTCACCACCCCGTTGGACAAAAAGTCACACCATTGAACAATATTCCACCGCTAGACAAATACTCATTGGAGTTTCATGTTTAGTACCGACCATTCAATATTGTTCTGAATCATACTGCCTTTTTTGAGGTATCGTCCTCACGTATTATGATGATGTATTATTATGCTTTAAAAAAAAAAAAAAATTTACACTTATTTAATACTCGAAATTTTATACAAGTCGACCATACTACTTAAGTCGAAAGTTTTTGGGTCCGTCCCTATTTTAAGTAGTTTTTAAATATATTTTTTCATATTTTCAATCTTTTTACAAGTGAGAACAAACATATGATCAAATTCTACAAGTAATTATAATTTTTTTTGAAAAAGTAGTTTTTGTTAAAACTGTAAAGACGAGCTATCTAAAGTTTGGTATAGTTTTGGACCATATTTCTTTGGAAAAATAAGTATTTTCCTTATGGATTTAGTGGCACCTGGACTTGGGGATACCATATCACACAAAAGCAAATACGTTTTTTCCACCACTTAAAAAATGAGACCACAAATTTTGAGTTAGGAAAATGAAAACACAAAATAATACATACATTAATATCACATTTCATTAAGATAATGAAGGATAAAGTATGGCATAAATGGCTTCAAATCTCGATGAAGGGTTTATACAACTACCACAATTTGAAGGATTTACTAGGAGTTGGGATTTTCACCATTGATGGCGAGAAATGGTGCGAACAAAGGAAGGTATTATATTATGAAATGGTGCTAATGTAGTGTTTGAAGCTGCAACTTCTAATACTAAGTCAGAAATCCAAGTGAGTAAATATAATATTCTTTGTAAGATACAATCATTTTGCCCTCTTTTATCTCATGCATGCTAACTTGTTCCAATAATTTATCTAAGGTCTTTAATGAACTCAACCCTTGATTCAATTTTCCAAGTTGCATTTGGAACTAAACTTGACAGCATGTGTGGATCAAATGAAGAAGGAAAGATTTTTGCCAATGCTTTCGATAAAGAAGTTTCTCTACATTGAATCAGAGGCCACATGAAGAAAGAACACTACAAAGTTAAATGAATTTGTGATTAAGCTGATCAACACTAGAATTCATAAAATGAAGAATTCAAGGGTTGATTCCGATGTAAGCCTACTATACACAACTATGCTGGTTCATTTCTGATTACAAAGAACATACTCCTTTAGATTTTTTTCAATTGTCATTTTTGTATCTAACATTTGGTTCCAATTTCTTTCTGTTTTCAAAATTCAATGCAATATCAATCATTGTTTTGTTAATAATAACCTTTACTATTATTTACTTATTCAGCCTATATATTATTATATTATTTAAACTAGTTTGTAATCCAAACAAATCCTAACTCATAATGTATACAATTTCCTTTATAAAATCATGCTTAAATAAATTCTCATTTTCATGCAGGCAAGTACTGAATATGTTTAGGAAAGGAGTTTGCTTATTAAGTTGTTTTCATTTCAAAATGAATGATGAGAAGAAAAATGCGTCTTATAAGACAATGATGAATCTTCTTATTGATGGTGGTCTTGAAATCAAAGTCTTACACATGGATTAGAAGATTGAAAATATACTTATTTTAGATGCGATGGATGACTATATTCATCAAACATTAAAGGTGTCATTTTGTAAGGATTTGTGCTTAAAACCTTTAGTGTACCTAAATTAAAGTGTAATTGAGTAGGTGGTGGCTGCAAGTCAATATATTGAGTTTTAGTCCATACATGGTTATTTGCTGAATATACCAAAGATTGGTAAGCATGCCTCATAGGTCTCTATTTTGTAGTAAATTGATGTCATTCAAGAAAGACATGATAGCAAGGGGTGCCTGTCAACAACCATTTCTTGCAACGGCATTACTTTGGCATAGTGCTACACTCTTACCTTCTGCCACATCTTATCTCCATTTGCCACATTTGGTGTCTTCTTTGGAGTTAACTAGGTTGTTGACGTAGAGGGCCAAACATTTGAAATGTTAGAGACCAAAATGAATATATCAATTCAATACATAAGTGATAAGTAAAATCTGAAATACACCTAAAAGATAAAAAATCTAACTAATCCCCCATTTTAGCATTTGTGCACAAATTAATTGGTTACGGATTAAAAAGTAGTCGAACTTATAAAAATGTATCCTAACATTTACCTGTGTAGCTTTCTGCAACAGTGGCTTCAAATACTCATTTGCCAAACTGAAACATGTGTTAAGTGTTAACTTTGATTAACAAACTTTCAAGCAATAGAAAGAGTGAAAGAGACAAAAAAAAAAAAAAAAAAAAAAAAAAAAAAAAAAAAAAAAAAAAAGAAAGACCATAAAATTAAGAGAAATAGAAAGCAAGAATAATCATAGAATATTTTAATTAATATCAACAAAATATCAGGACCAGATGCCTCTGCTGAAATCTGCTAAATCTCGATGAAAAGAACGACAGAAAACATACAATTAAATTTTCAATTGACATTGATGAAAAAACTGGAGTAAATAATTTTGTTGGCCCAAACCTCAACAAAAGCTGATAAATTATTTATACTTAAGTACAACTAGGAGAGCAAAAGAACCATATGCTAAAGCTAAATCTAAGAACTTAATATTGTGGTGGTAAAAGTTGGTTAATATGTTACAACACGTTCATGAACCATAGGAAGGGAAAAAAATTTGCTTATAAGCAGGATTGCTACAGCCCCATCCTCCTAACATTCCTAATTTTTATTGTCATAAAAGATCTGTATATCACTATTGGATACCCCAAAAGCTATGACTTTATGTGGTGCCTCTATGTCCATCCCCTTACCAACCAAGCTTGAGCATATGATCCACCACTTTCAAGCTTAACTGCAAGCAATAAGCAAAAGAGTCACGACCATAGTATATAAAGTAAGATTTAATAAAATATATGTTGGAGGTATTGTTAGTGGTATTATTGTTATCGTGGATTGGAGGAATAATATTTCGGATAAGCTATTATTTACAGCAAGATACCTCATATGTGATCTTTAGTCAAGAAATGAAAGTCTAATGTGATATTTTAAGCCCGAAATCTCCAAAACCCCTTAAAAATGATAATGGAGCTGATATTTTGGTTGCGAAGTATCCTGACTTTCAAAATTGTATTGGAGTCCTAAATTGTTAAGGTTTCGGGTTGTTTGATGTGTATGTGTTTGGGCACCCTCATCCTTTGAGCTAGCTTTTAAGGATGAGATCCAAGCCTATTTAACATGGTATCACAGTCAGGTTGAGGGAGGCAATGTGATAATCTGATTATTTGACCCAGGACCCACGCTAGACATTAAGGTAGGTGTTGAATTTGTATGGGAGTCCTACATTGCTAAGGTTCTTGTATGTATATATATGTGCTTGGGCACCCTCATCTATGAGCTAGCTTTTGGAAGGGAGACCCAAGCTCATTTAACAAGCCAAGTACTCAAGAAATGCACTTTAAAATGGAAATTAGTTGGCTTTGTCTTGATTGAGAGCATACAAATATGCCAATTCAAACTTGAGGGAGTGAATAGAATGCAAATATGGGTGGTAGCCTCCTAATATCATAAAGTTTTGGGTAAAGATGTGAGAAGTTATTGGTTTGTGGTCTGTTACATAACCTATTGACTTTTGTCCCTCTTGCTTCTGGGTGCTCTGGATTCCCCAACATTTTAAAATATAAATTTCACACTAGCTGAAGTGACACTTCACTTGTTAGTGTAATGTAGTAGAATTAGATGTGTAAGCACTTGTTCGAACTGGCAAACAGAAATATCAAAAGCCTTCCACACCTGACAAGTATGAAGAATGGGATTCTAGATAATATGGAACCATGATTATTCTTTTAAGAGAGTAGTTTGGGAGTGAAATATAGAAGGCTTATCCCTTTAGTCAATTTACAAGAATCAGAACAAAAAACAAGCATTCATTCTGAGGACACTAAATATATAAAAACAGCGATTCAACATAAGCAACAATTGGTATTTGACAATGATCCTTATCGAGAATAATTTAACTTACAGCTGGATCAGTGAAGATAATCAAATTTTTATCCAAAGTTGAAACCAAAAGATTTGTGTTATCCTTATTTAGAGCAAGAGCTGTAATATCTTGGCCTTCTTTCAGCCTCAATACATGGAAAACCTACAGAAAATGGTAAGGTAGAGTAGTTAATTTAGCATTAAGGTAGAGTAACACACAGTTTGGCATTAAAACCCCTTCCACACCCCGAATAAATTGCTAGATTGTGGTGGCTTGCATTGCTTGAAGTCAGTATTTCCTATAAAAACTCAAATGTGTAGGTATCTTTTATAATGATCAACCAAAGAACTTAAAATAAAGAGTAGAGATAAAAAAAAAAAAAAAAAGACGCTAAAAACAGCAGTTGTTGCATGAGACATTGAGACCCCCACCAGGTGGGATTTGGGGAGGTTAGATGTATGCAACCTTATCCCTGCAAGCAAGGCAGCAAGCAACCTTTTCTTTGATCCGAGGCTCACACTCGAAATAAGACGCTACACGCACTTTAGTTTTTGGGTCTTAGAAAGAATGTTTTCTTATGGTGAGTAAAATGATGAATATGCAGAAAATATATGAAGTAAAGAAAGTTTGATGCTAGACTTGATGTAGTAGAGCACTTTCAGGAAGGCAAAAGGCAATGCAGAGAGTGATTCATATAAGTTTGAAAACAGTGTAGAACCATCCCTCTCCCACTTTCCAAAAGAATGATAGACCATGAATGAAAAACATCACATTACTTTGTTAGAACTCAAATCTATAGGTGTCTTCTAAGAAAATTCAATCAAAAAATATAAAAGAAAAGACTTTCTTGCTGAAAAATGTTTTGTTGTGGCATGACAAATGTATGCAGAAAAGACATGATTGACAAATTTTGCAGCTCTAGAACACATAATGGAACAATTTCAAGAGATAAGGATCTGACTTAATTTTGGCATCTTATTTTAAACATCTTAATACTATACCTCCAGAGTGTGCAAATCCAGGAAGCAAATTGATGGTGTTGGAACATTTATACTGTTGCTTTCATGAGTTTCTTCTGATCCTGAATGAAAATCAACAACAGTTGACTTACTTGACTGCAAATTCCCATCATTGGCTCTACCATTTTGAAGAGAATTAATTCCAATCAAAGCGTTTCTCCCATCGAGAGAAATTTCCATGCAACTAACGCTAGTAGGGAAAGATAATTCTGTTTTAGCAATCAGAACACCGTTAAGAGTAAAAGTACTGAGTGTATGCTGCAATTCATTCCAAGTCATGACAACCCCTTCAGAGGAAAGGCAAACAGTATCAGCCACTACACCATCCATTCTTCGAAGTAAACGTCCCCTTCGTATAGAATGCAAGAGAACATCTGACATGGCGGAGCAGGAAACTACTATTCCAAGATCTGAGCTGACACAACAACTGAGTATTTCACTTTGGTGCCCCTGAAGTACCTGTATAGGACCCTCAATACGATGTCTATGATTCTTTTCAATTAAATGTGATGAAGAGTTACTGCCAGTCCTAATGGAAGATTCTGATATGACACTTGAGTGAGATGCAGGTGCTTTATGTATTCTCCAAAGTAATACTGTTGTATCTCGCGATCCAGTCGCCAGGTAATTACTATCGGATGAAAGGCCAAGGCAAGTTACTGGAGCACAGTGGGCATGGGCTGTTTCCAAGGTTTTGGCTCCATCAGAGGATATCACCCTAATACTATTATCAGCGTGTCCACCTAACCAGAAGTCAAATATTCAGGTTAGAACCAAAATACCTAGTCAGTATAATTAGCAACTACTGCAAATTTAGTGCAAGTTTCTTAGATGCTGTATATGAGCTGAGAGGAAGAAGAAAACATAATCCAAATAAACAGAACTTTTTCTTGGAAAGAAGGATTTCTCATTTCCTGACATTCATGTTATACAGGTTACATTAAATAGTTTATAACGATTTTGGCTTTTAAAACCATTATATCTATAATTTTATTGTTGAAGGCAAGATTCATTCAAAAACGAACAACCAACTTTGCAGAAAATGGCTGCATAGTTGAAGTGTCTATTTAAAGATCCAGCTAAAATAAATATACAGGATACTGCAATAATTGCTCAATTTGTTTGGCTTCTGCTTCAATTAATGGTTTTTCTCCTGCAAATACTCAAAGAGGTTGGAGCTGTTTAAATTTATTTTTATATCTAAAATGGTGCAACTGTATGTCACATAAAATTTTCTGTCTTTTGCTAATATTATACTCGAACAAAGGCAAAACAAAGATCCACACAGGTATTGTTAGCATCAAGAAAATTCCATACATTCATCGCTTTGGGAAAAAATCCTTAAAACTGATGAATGGTATGATCTAATTATCCCTTGTTGCCAGGCATGAGACAGTCTAATGGTTATTAATTTTACATTAACTAATCTGATAAGAGATCTTTCACAAAAGAATACTAAAGGAAGCATATCTAAATAATCCTAGCTTGTCTATATTTACCAGTAATAATTTCTTGGTCACAAGTTATTGAGATGATAGCTTGGCTTCGAATTCCAGACACACCGAATGCCAATGCTTGAGGAAATTTCCACTCTTCACCAGTCCCTGTAGGCCCTTTGAAAATGCGCATAAGTGTTCCACCACCAGAGCCTGCTGTAGCTTTTCCATGTTGAAAGAGGAATGGAGTACCATGGCCATCTGGTGTATTGGGTTGCCACTTGTGTTGTGCAACACGAGCTGCTGGTGCATTTGAATCAACAACCACAATCATATCTGATGATGCTTGAATGGCAGCCGCAGGTAGATTGCAGTATTCAGGAGATGGAACAACATATGGATTGACTACTTTTGGGTTGCGGAATATTGTCTTGACATGAAAATAAATAAATGTATTATCATTATAATCACATGCACTCATCATCAAAAGTTTAGGAAACATAAAAGGGCATTTCAAAAACATTTTAGCAGCACAAAGGTTTTAGACAAATCTTAAACAAAGAGAGGAACCCTTTATCAGCTGAACTAGATACGGTCCTCTAATTTTTATTTTGTAACATTTTTTTTAAGCCAAAATAAGAAAGAGTGCAAAAGCATCATATGGTAAATTTGGCACCCCAAATCAACCACCTTTCATTTGTAACTAACCATAGAGGTGTTAAAAGATTTTTTAACCACAAACTAATTACTTAGTATATCAAATTATCAAAGTGATTTAGAGATCATATATTACTAAAAAGAGTTTATTATAATGATTTTCCATTTTATTAAAATGATCCCCCTGTAACCATTTACACAATCATCATTCATGAAAAATTTATAATTATACAAACTTTAATATTAAATTGGAAACAAAAAAATAAAGCAAAGAGGAAATAAAAAACTAATTCAGTTTGTTTTTCCTCATACTAATTTGATTAATGTTATGCAGTTTTCATTTATATTGATTAAAATCATAAAAAAAAAAAAAATATATATGTTGATTAGAAAGCTAATTGTTAAAACAAATTGGAACTTTCAAATTTAGACGTGTACATAGGCAAATTGTAAGTAATAAAAAAAGTTTAGTTACCCAAAACAGACAAGCTAAAAAAGGATATGTAATCAGAGTTACAAGCAATTAAGAATATATACAAATATGCAAACAACTACTAATAATTTATCCCTTAAGTTAGTATTTGAAAGAATCTCTTATTATAAGAAAAACGAAAAAATAAAGGCTTCTCTATATTGAGACATTATTGACAAAATATGGCTTCAAATAATTTGGGGAGTTGGGGTTTAGGGCAGGTAGATACCCATTCCACATCGTTCATGTTGAAACAGCATTATATTTTATACACATGAACACATTCAAAAGACTGATGCTTGCTTATGTTAAAAACACAAGGATAAGCAGAAAGGGAAGCATATATAAGATGTTAGTGTCCAACTAATGAAATCAATAATTACCTGCAAGTGCAGAACGTCAGTTAATGACATCTTCTTCAAGTGAGGAACCGTCAGAAGTTGGGATGGTGTTTGTCCAAAATAGGCAATCTGATCTTGTGTAGCCCGCTGTTCCACCTTTAGTTGTCATGCACGGAAGAAAGTAAGAAGTTGCAAGAAATGGAAGATACAGAGATTACACAGCACAAAACACCCGAGAAAAGCAACCAAAGTCAGGCAAGGGCTGGTTAGTCTATTTTTACTCAATTGAAATAAAATATAAATTTTAATGAGAATATAACAATGAGAATTATTCAGATGCGTTTCATAGGAGAAAATGAGATTTCAGTTGCTGTGTCTGAGCTAATTGCTGTGTCTAGCTCAGATACATTTTCATAGGAGAAAATGACCAATGAGAATATAACAAGACGTGAGTTAAATTATGAACATGAAGATTTTAATAATTTTGAATTAACGTCTAGAAAGAGATCAAAAGTGGCAATTATCTTGAAAATATGAAGAAAAGGATACATACCGGGTCTGAAATTTTATCAATGTCCACCGTCCCTTCATAAGTAATGTAAAAGAAAACATTATTTGCTGCGATAGCATCTTTACCCTGTTGCTTATACCTGTATGGTCCAACTCATTAATATAATCAGGTGTAAATTGTTAAGGAAAAATATTAAGTGAAAATTTGAAAATGAATGTTATGCATATCTATAATAAAGTGAAAAAAGAAAAAGATTTAAATATTCATTTTGTCCTTGCAAATATAGTTTTTATTTTTTATTTTGGTTCCCGTGATTTTTTTCTGTTTAGATTTCATCACTGCATAGCTAGATATACCATCATTTTTTGTCTCTAACGTCAACTTAGATTGCAAAATTGCTGATGTGGCTAACCTTCTATTTGACACTTATGATGTTGCAATTTTTAACATGTCACTCTCTCTCTTGAGAATGGATCCTCTCACGTGCAAATTGGATCCCTTGCTGCAAATGATGTAGACAAACTTGCAGTAGATGACCCAAATCCTTTCATTCCCCTCACTCTATGACTCAACTTCAATACTCTTAAATCCCGTGAGATTTAAAATGATATGATAATGTTAAAATGATATCCAAGTTTTAGCAGTGTCGGATTAGATCTCTGGCAGTTGTAAATCGCGATCTTTTTTCAGATGCGACGAGACACCGAGGCTCTTGAAGAATGAAGAATGAAACAAAGAGATGAAGAATAATAACACTATAAATATAATAGTATATGAGATCAACCCATTTTATTTATATGGCTAAGAGAGAGATGAGGAAGAGAAAGCTTTAAAAATGGGAAGAGCAAAAAAACGCTAATGAGTTTGCAGAAAGAGGATGAAATATTTTAGGGTTGGGTGTATGATGGGGTGGGGGTGAGGGATGTATGGGAGGGAAGGGGTGGGGGACATATAGTCAAGGAAGGAGATGGGTTTGGATGGGATTGAGATTGAGGGACGATGGGGTGGGGTGAGTGTGAGGGACTCATGGGAGGGAGAAAGAAATGGAGTTGAATCCATTTTATTTTTCCTACACTTCCAATTTATGTTTTTGGTCTCAATAGAATCCAATAGAAGATATTGGATTTTAAGATTTACTTAGTTTGCACAGAAGAGTTCTGATTTTCTTTTCTTCTGGGTTTAAGGGTTTGTGAGTTTTTTGATTGAAGATTCGTGTGTTTGGGATGAATGAGATGAAGATTTATGGGTATTATTATTTTTTTAAAATGATGAAAGATATCAGTCAGCAGTGCTAATAGACTAATTAATATGATTCAGCAATACCACATCAGCTTCTGTTCCCACATAGTTGTTTTTGTAACAACGGTTTATGCCGGCACCAAAAATAATGGTTTTTAATTTTTTGGGTTTGACATTGTAGAGATGAAATCCAAACAAAAAATATACAACTACCATTATACAAAGAGTATATTTCTAAGAACTAAACATATATTTAATCAAAATAAAATTATGAATGAACAAGAATTATGAATGAACAAGAGGAAGCCTTGAAGCAAATGCAAGGTTGCACAACAGCAAAAGGCAGATGAAGAAGCTGAAAAATGGGAGAAAGACCTACCCAAATATGAGGTCAATCCACTCATGCAAATGAGCAGACACATACTCACTCTCTAGTGCCATCATATGTTTATGCACAAAATCGACTGGATTCTCCGCCCAAGGAGGAAGTCTTACAGTATCTGGTAATGCAGGAGTAAATGACAAACAAGAGTTACAGTATGCATGTGAATATACAACGATGTCTTCCGAAAAATCTATTTTAGGAAATCATAATAAGCATACCAAGCTTTTCTCCCAACTGTGTTGTCCCAAAATCAATTGAATTTTCATTTGTGAGGACCTCGGGAAGATAAAATAGCTCAGGAACCTAATAAGTTGAGATTGAGAAATAAAAAAAAAAATAAAACTTTTAAGGCGTTTCAATAAAACTATGATAAATAACTCTTTATTTGTTGAAGTTAAAAGATACCAATTCCTTCACGTCACTCATGTCCTCAAGAACTCCATTCCAAGTAGCAGAAATATCAGAAAACATCCGATCTGCATGATCAAATTTGCCACCTTGTAGATTGATTGCTAGGGTAGTGAATGGTTCAACCCTAACAAGATAATACAAAACCTGTAAAAGAAGATAATTGTAAATGGAATTGACAGTTTTCATAATCATTAATTGTGCAGGTTTGATTATTGTAACTATGTAATTATTCTCATAATTAATTAGTCCAGCTGTAGTAAGACTTACGGCTGAAGGCTATATATCATTTTGTATCAACATTATTTAAAGAAAAATTCTCCAATAGAAATAACATATTTTAACCAATCAGAAATTAAGTAGGCTGCAATCCAAATCAGACTCCTCTATTTTTTGCGATCAAATCTTGAGTTCCTCTTTTTTTTCTTGAAATCATAGTTCCTTGCCAACGTCGATCATAGTTATGTTGTTGTTTTTGCATTCCATGTTTTACTGTAGTTGTTTCCTAAGTTATATGCATTTGTTTCCCTCGGCATCATGTTCACCAACAAGCATGATATCCTTTTTGTTCGTCTTAATGGAAAGAACTACTCTATATGGGCGTTCCAACTCCAGATTTTTGTCAAAAGAAAAAAGCAGAGGTCATGTTGATGGGACTGATTATGCCCCTAAGAAGATGCAGAAGGATGCCTATGCCAAATGGGAAGTCAAAGATGCACAAGTCATGGCATGGATCATAGGTTCTATTAATCCTAATATCGTTCTCAATCTCTGACCTTTTGCTACGGCATCAAAGATGTGGGGACTACTTGAAGAAAATATACAACCAAGACAACGCTGCTCGGCGGTTCCAGCTTGAACATGAAATTGCAATTTTTCAACATGAAAGTCTTCCCATTTCTGAGTTTTATTCTCATTTTATGAAACATTGGGTTGAATACACTGACATATTTTATACAGATCTATCAAGTGAAGAGCAAATTATTGTGCAAAAAGTTTATGAAATTACTAACGCGATCAATTTCTTATGAAATTAGATCTGAATTTGAAGGACTAAGATCCAATTTCATGAACAAAGCTACTGCCCCATCCTTGGATACTTGTCTCAATGAGCTGCTTCTAGAGGAACAACGTCTTCTCACTCAGACAACCATGGAACAACAAAAGGTTGTTTCTTTTCCTATGGCATTACTAAACGTGATCAATTTTTTATGAAATTGAGATTTGATTTTGAAGGACTAAGATCCAATTTCATGAACAAAGCTACTTCCCCATCCTTGGATACTTGTCTCAATAAGTTGCTTCTAGAGGAACAACGTTTTCTCACTCAGACAACCATGGAACAACAAAAGGCTGTTTCTTTTCCTATGACATATGTAGTACAAGGCCGATCTCGTGAGCGAGACATGATTACTGCTAAAAGGATGGTTAAAGAATGTCCAGCCAAACCACCAAAGAAAACTGCAATAACCTTCACCCCCTCTGTTGGTCCTTCTACAACTCCTGTTATTGTGAACCAACATTCACATTCCAACCTTAACCCATGAAATAGTTCAACAAATGATCATTTCCACTTTTTCTGCTTTGGATCTTTCATGTAATGTATCTTCCCCAGATTCTCCTTGGTATTTTGACTCTTGGGTATCTAATCATATAACCAATAATGTTGTTGCCCTTACCAATGTTACAAGTTACTCTAGTAATCTTCAAATACAAACTGCTAATGGAAACAGTTTGCATCTTAGAGAAATTGGTGATATTTCTTCAACTCCCACCAATGTTTATGCTTCCACTTTATTCATTGTCCCCATGTTCTTTTATGCCTTTTATTTCTTGTAATTCAGCAACTGTTGATTTCCAAACATGGCATAAACGTCTTGATCACCCAAACTCAAATGTACTTCATGACTTGACTAATCAGCAGTTCTTGACAATAAAAATTCCCCATCTCTAAGTGTTATTAAATTTGATTGCATTTCTTGTAAACTTGGTAAGAGTAAAATTCTACCATTTCCAATTCCTCAAACAAATGTGAATCAATCTTTTGACATGATACATAGTGATTTATGGAGAATAGCACCTGTTATATCTCATGCTCATTATAAGTATTTTATCACTTTTATTGATGACTATAGTCGTTTTACATTGGTTTATTTTTTGCGCTCCAAGGTTGAAGCATTTTCTGCATTTAAATTTTTTTATGCCTATGTTCAGACACAATTTTCATCTACAATTAAAAAATTTCATTCTGACAATCGGGGGAATATACATCTTCTTTATTTAAGGAGTTCTTGCAGACAAATTGTATTATATCACAAAGGTAATTCCCTTTTACACCCCAACAAAACAGGGCAGCAGAAAAAAAAATCGCCATTTCTTTGATGTTGTCAGTACTATCATGTCGGATTCCCTTGTACCCTCTCGATTCTGGTGTGAAGCTCTCTCCACGTTTGTCCATCTTATTAATTGGTTGCCCTCTCAAACCTTAAACAATAATTCTCCATTTTTAAGGTTATATGGGCAACAACTCTCTTATAGCAATCTTCGTACCTTTCGTTGTCTGTTATGTCCATCTTCATCTCCAAAAACGCACCAAGCTCACAGCTCAATCTGTTAAATGTGCTTTTCTTGGTTACTCAAGCAAATACACCAACTGGATGTCAAGAACGCCTTTATAGTGACCTCAAGGAGAAGTTTACTTCAAACTTCCTACGGGTATGACCTCCACTTTACCTAAAAATGTTTGGAAACTAAAACGTTCTTTGTATAGGTTAAAACAGACACCAAGAGTGTGGTTTAAGAAGTTTAAAACAACATTTCTTGACTTTTTCTACATCCAAAGCAACTATGATCCATCTCTATTTACACAACGAACATTAAAAGGAATTGTGATACTCCTTGTTTATGTGGATGACATTGTCATCAAAGATTCAGATCAAGAGGCAATTTATACAATCCAACAATTGTTGCATCCCACTTTCCACATGAAAGATCTTGGGCAGCTCACTTGCTTCTTGGACTTAGAAGTACACCCCAAAAAAAAAAAGGCATCTTTGTTACTGAAGACAAATATATTCAAGATCTAATTCATTCACTAGTCTTACCAATGCCACTACTGTTGACACTCCCATGAAAGTTAATGTCATGTTAAGATGGGATGAAGGTGAACTCCTTACAGATCCCACTTTATATCAGAAGTTGGTTGGAAGTCTTATGTATCTTACCATTAGAAGACTCAATATCTCTTTTGTTGTTCACACAATTAGTAGATTCATGCAAAATCCTATACATTTGCATCCTTCAGTTGTACACCGAATCATCAAATACCTATTGAGTACTCCTAGTCACGGCCTCTTATTCCCTAATGGTGCAACAATACAACTTCAAGCATACAGTGATGCTGATTGGGCTGGTTGCCCAGACACAAAAAATCTACCACCGGCTGGTGCATATTTTTAAGTGATGCCCTTATCTCTTGGAAGTGCAAGAAACAAGATTTTGTATCTAAATCCTCTACTGAAGCAATAAACCGGTCCATGTCTATCAAAACATCATTTAAACCGGTCCATGTCTATCAAAACATCATTTAATCCTCTACCACCTGCGTTCTCACACTAGTTGTGACCCTATCGTACACATCTTTGATTGCCCGAAAATAGGCAATCCGAACCTTTGTTTTCTAGGACTTTCTAGCATCATTATCTAGAATATGCAAACCAACTACTGCAATAAAGAAAAACTCAAGTGTTTTTGGAAAAAAAACAGACAAGAAAAAATAGGGCAAACCCACTGTTCCAGCACTTGAGTAGTGTGACCCATAATGGAATTTGGGGATGATAGGATCGTCAAAGCTAGTGTATCTCTCTTGAAACTTTTTCAAACGATCTGGGTTAAGTGCACCGACCGGCTGCACAATGTCAAAAGCATTAATAATTTAAAAAACATATAACTATTTTCCTTTGAACTGATTGAAGCAACATTCACAATACCTTTGAAAGATCCCGGTAAGAAGATGAATTAGAAAGATCCAAGCTCTCTGAACTATAATCAGAAAGAATCCAGGGGAAAACTGGATACTGCAGAAAATAAATAATACTGATGAGGTAAATAACATTTACATAGGATTGAAGAGTTTGAATTTTAATAATAGAAAGCAATAAAATAAGAAGAAAGACTACCTGTGTTATGTCATTATAACTACGCCCAGCCAGTGTATTGAGTTGCATTAAATACTCAAAATTACTGATCTGCACACGGCATCATAAAATCTATGTACATAAGCCACAAGTGCTTAAATTATTCCGAAACTGAGTGAGTGATTGGGTGTAAATATTAAGTTAAAAATACTTTCAAATGACCAATCATGATACATGGTTTATGTTTACAAATGTTAATTTAGTATCACTTTCAAGATATAGTTTTGGATTGTATTAAGAGTCACATTATGTATTAAATTACCAAACGAGATAGAAAATGATTGAGAATGTTGTTTGGTTGAGGTAAAACTATCTCTAAAAGCTTTTTGAAGTAATATAAAGCAATAATTTCTAATGCTTATATTGTAGCTTTCATGAGGAAAAAGCTGTTTTGTAATATGAAAAAATTATTAAAAACTTATGGATTGAACTAAACATATAATTAAGCAATCCAAACATAAAATAATATTTTTTGAAGAGTAAAGGCACAATTCTTACCTCCCACCTAGCCCATCGCTCCATAAGCTGAGTTCTTTTTAAAAGTTGTTCTGGCCTCTAAAAACATAAATTATCGTTATCCTATGTGCAAATGAAGATAAATTTAAAGTTTGCTGAAAAGATAATACCTGAGTTGCTAAATGTATATTGTTTAAATGAGGAGGACGTGCATGAACAATTGCTCTATATGCATTTCTCCGCCCCTCACTACTCTGTAGAGGACGATTTGGTAAAGGAAATAAGGATTAGAATTTTATGTTTGCAAAATTTAAGAATCATTGGTATTCATCAAAACCAAAAAAATAAGTAGAAAATTAAAAAAGTGATACCCCAAAGTCAAAGAAGAAGTTTGAACGGTCCACCATAAATAGCTCCAGTGCACTTCTTCTAAGAAGATATCTGTAACAGGAACCAATTACTGACAAACAACAGAAAACATTTTAATTTCTTTCAAATATACAGTCTGAATGGACAATAATTGAATAATCATAAGGAAATGCTTGTTTTACAAAAGATAACCACAAGAAAACCCACGAAAAAAATGTGATTAGTAGATTCCATCAAATACCATCCTTGTTTTCAGCCAGATATCGGATTTAGAGCATGAGCTCTTTAAAGCCTTAGACCTGTTAACTCTTGCATTTCTTGACATAAATGGTTCGTAACAAATAGAATCTTTATAAGTACAATAATGGAAACTATCAAGCAGAAAACCAAAAGAAGCTAAGCAAAAAGAGTAGAAGCAACCTGTAGAGAAGAAAATTGTTTGGATTTCCAGAACAGGTATAACAGTGGTCATAAAAAGGTTCAAGAGAATTGAAATCGAAAAAGTGCAATTGTATTTAACACTGAAACAGAAAATCACCATAAACCACGGCCTATGGCTCATCATAAATGTTTCTCTGGCCAAAACTATGTTACAAGCTCTCCAGGTTTCTCTTTCCACATCTCCTCTTTTTTATTCTTCCATTCCTTTTATCAAACTTAATGCCAGCTCACCCTCACTCCCTCACTACCTTATTTTGTTTGACATATCATACATTGGCCCATCTGTTACATCAGCACTAATAGTTTCTGCAGTAAACCATCCTCATAGCCTCTAGCATTGCCCTCCTTTGAAAGCATAGCCTTGTCCCCAAGGCTGAATTTTGGAAATTGACCTTGATGAACAGATTCATCCTCCCAAGTAGTATCCTGGCTATAACATCCTCATGTTATCGCCTCTAAATATCCGCCCTTGATTATCTACCTATTAGCCAAGACAGTCTAGGGTATAATGGAATCTGCCAACTCTACTTCTATTGTAACATTCCTTTTCAAATTTGGTGGAACACTATTCTTACTGGTATCATCTTTCTTTTGGCTTTTGGATTTCATACATGGTTACAAATTTTAATAGTGTTCTAATCTCCTCCATTGATTTTAATCCAATGGTTCTAAAGACTCCTCCCACTCTCATAAAAAAATATCATTCTCACAAGATATATCCCCTATATCTATATGTATATAGATATAAATATAAATCAAAATGAGCACCATAAAAACAATAATCATAATCCAAATGACTAGAAGTCTAGAAGATGAATGAATCATTAACAGTTAACAAGATGAATTCACCTCCGGCTATAAACTTGATGAAGAGATGACATCAACCAGCTATGATCCTTCCCAACTGCAGAATTGAAATTCAAACCATCCATGGTAGCGCCGGTCTCATTGTTATCAACTAAAAAATTTATCCTCCTATTGGTTACCTACAATAAGACAATAGCAATTCACAGTAATGCAATTGCAATATCTAAAAAAAGAAACGATTTCACATCCTTGATGCATCTTTTCCACGATGAAAATCTATGCAAATCTACAACTCAAGGCTTTAAGGACCTCCAATATATTTCCATGTATTTTGGTTCTAGGAAACTTCCAAAAACTAGAAAAACCATGGGTAAAAGAAAACAGTAACAAAATCCCATGTATCATTGGCCAGTGAATTAACCAAACAAAAAATTAAATATATCGCTTCATTCTTGTATGTGAAAAGTTTACTTATGACAATTTGCAGGCTTGTAGGTTGAAGAAAGCCAATTCTGCTATTTTGTTTTGGATCCTTTTTGGTGATGGTGAATATTTGGTTTGATTATAATTCTAGTAAACAATAAAATATGTGACAGTGTGCAACTTACACCACAGTTTGGTACATTTGGTTTTAGTGTATCCCTCATATTTTAAAGATTTCTATTTCTATGGCATATCACTTGATTCGGGATAATGGTAAGATTAGGTATTTGGCTTCCATTTGATGTAAAGCACAAAGACTCTTTAATGCTGTTTACTTAAAGGATTTATTGGGGGTTTGGGAAGCCTTGCCCCGCTAATGTTCTCTTAACTTCGATGCTTTGTTATGTAGCACTCCTTACAAAAAAAGAGGTCTATAAGATAATAATCAGATATAAAATTTTAATTTACTAACATCAATTGCAAAATATGCCTAACACCCATGAAGCTCTAACAGGACTACTTTAAAAAAAACCATTGTAAATTCTTCATTATTTTTAACATCAGTTAAATGGCACTTGAGCCAAACTAAAGGTATCTGCCAAACCAAAATGTAAATAATGCAAACAACCATTTCATTAATAAATTATTATTTTTGTAGAAAATTGAAACACACTATCATTGCTTGTAACATCCTTTAAATACAAGAAGTTGATAATCATATATCAATAAAAATAAAACTACCCATAAATTTATAACAGTCCATTATTAATTTGTAACAATTCATTACCTCCCATAATTCCTATAATTAAAACTCATAACCATAGAAATTCTACAATAAACTCTAACAATAAGTGCTGATCAATATTAGTTAACACTCCTCCTTGGATCAATAGCTATTAACACCAAGTTTCTCTCTCAAGTTCTCAAACCTTCCTTTTGGAAGAGCCTTTGTAAAGATGTATGCCAATTGGTCTTCTGTCTAGCAATATTGTAATAACACTTCTTCTTCCTTTTGGACTTCTCTAGGAAAATAGAGCTTAACATTGAAGTACTTTGTCTTCTCATGAAAGATTGAATTATTAGAGATTGCAATTGCTACTTGATTATCTACAAACACTTTAGTTGATTCTGCTTGAGTCATCTGTAGATCAACAAAAAAAATTCCCAGCCACAAAGCTTAACAGTGGCCGCCGCAGCTATGAATTATGCCTCAACAGTTGATTGTGCCACAATATCTTGTTTCTCCGAAGACCAAAACACTTCATAACATGTAAAACAGAAGTCTGAAGTGCTTTTCATATCATCCAATAATCCTCCCCAATCACCGTCAGAAAATCCATGAAAATTAAATTCTTGGTTGTACTTGAACCATACTCCATAATTAACAGTTTCTTTGATATATCTAAGCACACGTTTAGCAGCTTGAAGATGCATTTCTTTTGCACAATGTAAGAACCTTGAGAGAACATTTACAATATGCAAAATATCAAGTCTTCTTGTTGTAAGGTACATGAGGCAACTAATAAAACGTCTAAAATCAGTCTCATTAACCTTTTCTACACCATCTTTCTTGCCTAGCTTCAGTTTGTAACAAAGCAAGGGTCAACTAGATTATACCAAGTCGAGCTACTGGAGCAAATGTTTCAGAAAAATTAACTCCAAATACTTGAGCATAGCCCTTCACTACAAGTCTTACCTTGTGCTTATTAATGGAGCCATCTGCATTGAGTTTGGTTCTAAACACTCATTTAAAATCAATAACATTTTTGTGTTGGGGTCTAGAAACCAATTCTCATGTTTTGTTCTTCTCGATCATGTTCAGCTCCTCCTGCATTGTAGCTATCCACTTTGGAACTTTTACTGCTTCGGTAAAATTTTCAGGCTCTAAAACAGCAGCATTAAATTTTTCATAAGTATCATAAAGTAATCTAGTTCCTCTAATAGGTGATCATCAACAGTTTCATCTCCTTTTAAAAGGATTTTTCCCTTGCACAGCATTTGTAGGAGGCCTATTTAGTAGAAAAATAGTAGTATTAGCAGTCTCAGCCCAAAATTTCTTTGGAAAACCTCCCACATGCATCATGCATCTAGCCATCTCCATTATTGTTCTATTCTTCCTCTCAACCACTCCATTTTGTTGTGGAGCATAAGGAGTAGTAAGTTGGTGTTCAATTTCAGTCTCTTCACAGAAAGAACTGAATTGATCTGAGATATACTCGTTCCTATTGTTGGATCTTATAACTTGAATTTTACAATCACATTGATTTTCAATCCAAGCTTTAAACCTCCAATAAAACTCATGCAACTTCAAATTTAAATCTCAAAAACTAAATCCAACACATTCTAGTAAAATCATCAATAAAGGCAAATGTAATATCAACTTCCCTTCCTTCCACAATGTTATGTTTTTCACATACAATTATGCAGCATAGTTGAAATGTCTCAACCTTTTGTGGCAAAGCTCAGTAGCATTAATTGGGATTGATACAGCACCCTACACCTCCTCCATAAGATCTAAAGAAAAGTTTTTTCCCTTCATTTTGACCTTAAACAAATCATTGCCTTTTGCATCTAGAATATACACTTTTTTTTTCAAAAAATACTTTGAAGCCCTTTTCAAGTAATTGGACAACACTCATCAAATTTTGATTAATATCTAGTACATAAAGCACATCAGTAATGATTTAAGTACTTGAGCAGCTTTCCTTTAACTGAAATGCACTCAGCATTGCCAATTCTGACTTCTGAAATAGTTGTTTTGTCCAACTCCTTGAACAACTCTTCATCATAGGTCATGTGATATGTACATCCACTATCAATTAGCCAATGTTTCCTCTTGTTGATCTGCCACTTGACCTTCAAAATGACGCAGCCTTTTGTTCTTGCAAATTTTTACAATATGTCCAAGCTGATTGCATTTGTTGCAGTGTATATCAAACCTCTTCCAACAACTAAAATGCGAATGGTTCCTTTTTCCACAATGTTGACATGGAGGATTGTTTGTCTTCTCATTTTCATTGAGCCTTTATTAGAGCTCTCTCATTTCTCAAAATTGTTCCATTGAGCCTTTTTCTTCCTTCCTTTGTAACCTTGATAGAACTTCATTTTAGCTTGTAAAGCACCTTCAATCATGTCTTCCTCCCTCGTAAGTCTTCTTTGTTCTTCGGCTTGCAAAGCATACACCAATTCGTACAAAGTAATTGTTGAACATATTGTTGGAATTTTCCAAAGAAATGGTGAATTCAAATCTCTTAGGAACAATCACAAGGATTTTTTGGACTATCCTTATATCAGAAAACTCAGTTCCACACAACCTCATATTGTTGACAATGCTTAAGAGTCTGTCAAAATACTCTTTGATTGTTTCTAACTCCTTCATTCGCTGCATCTCAAACTCTATAATTAAATTTAGCACTTTCATCCCTTTGACTTTCTCATTTCCTTCATACTCCTACTTGAGAAAATCCCAAATTGTTTTGACTGACTTCAGAGTCGTAATTCTTGTAAAGATTGCATAAGAAACAACAGAAAATAGATAAGATTTTGCCTTTGATCTTTGCAGTTTTCTCTCCTTATGATTTCTGATTTGTGCAAGTGTTGGATTGCCCGTTATTGGATCAATCACATAATCCTTCTCAACAGCCTCCGAAAGATCATTAGCATCAAGATAAGCCTCCATTTTGGTTGCCCATACGTGATAATTATCACCTTCAGATTGCATTTTCAACTCTCAAGTGTTTGGTTGTTTGGTGGAACTCTTAACCTCACCAGGTCCCTCAAGAACAAGAATGCTCAGATTACCACTTGTAGAAAATAGGAAAGAAATTCTCACTAGACTTATAAAAATGAAGACTGAAACACATACTTTCATTGCTTCTAACATCCTTTAAATACAAGAAATTGATAATCAGAAATTAATAAAAATAAAACTACCCATAAATTGGTAACAGCCCATTACTAATTTGTAATAATCCCTTACCTCCCATAATTCCTATAATTAAAACTCAACCATAAAAATTCTATAATAAAATCTAATTATAGGTGTAGATCAATGTGATTATCTATTTTCATGAAATTTATTGAATTTACATAACGGGTGATCATGAAACAATATTATTTTTATTTCCACTTTTATTTTTGAAATTTTCTTTTGTTCTTGTCTCTACCAGAAAGGTAGAAACCTTCTGAAAATGCTTATCCTAATTTTTGGTTCAGTTTATGCATGGCGAAGGGAGCACACAGTTCTACGAAAATCTATCAAAATCTATTTCTGGGTAATATCCTTCAAGTATAGGGATTCAGTTGAATAGGAGTACTAGTAGGGATTTAGTTATATATGAGTACTAATAGGGATTTAGTTATTGTTAGAATATTAGAAAATATCTTATAATATCTTTTATATTATATTAGAGTATCTTGAGTTATTTTCTATGATCAATTTATAATCATAGAGAATCTTAGAATATCTCTCATTATTATTATGATTTATTCCTAATTTAGGATTTAGTCTATGTTTCTCTATATATAGAGATTAGTATTGAGTCTTTTGTAATTAAGTCAGCATTAAGCTATTATCAATAATATTCAAACCCTTATTATTCTCTCTCCTCCTTTTCTCTAAAATCTCACAACTTCAACAGTTATATACGAGTACTAATAGGATTTAGTTGTTTAATAATCTAGTATATATATATATATATATATATATATACACACCTGATGTATTGCCAACATAATTCAATTCAATAAATATAATTACTCTAATTCTTGAGAAAATCTATACTTATTATGTATAAGCAAATATAATCAAGACTGTTTCAAAGTTACTTATAAATTAGATCATTAACTTACTTGGAAGGTTCCCTGTAACACCCGAAGTGGCTGGACCATTGATGATGGTAGCTCGAGAACAATTCTTTCATCACGCTCACTTGGAATACACCCAGGTGCAAAGGCTGAAGAACTCTGAACAACTCCTTTATGACTTTGAAGTTGAATAGCATTGGATTCTAAAGGCGTTTGTACAATTTCTTCGGCAGCTTCTGAAAATCTATGCTGACTTTCTGCAATACTATTGACCTTAGCATCCAAATTCTCAGTTTCCACCTGTTCTTCGTCTTTATTTATAGCCTCTATTGAGATTGCTTCTGTCGACAAAACCGGGGTTCTCTGGTAATTCTTATCACCTGAATAATCTTCATAGTTGGCTGCAGAACCTAAATGGTCAGATCCTCGGTAATTCCGCTTCATACATCTTCTCATCCGAGAAGAACTTTCCATAAAGTCTAGCTTCCAGAAAACCTGAACGTTATAAAGTAATCATCATGGTGACATCAATCACTAAAAACTTTTACCCAGATAAGATTTTGAGCGTCAGTTGGGCAGATAGAATACCCTCTAAGAATAGCCCATGAAGTAAAAAGAAAACATAAACATCAAAATCAGAGCATTGGCTCAAAAGAGAAGTAAAGTTTTTATGCAAAACCAAAAACCCTATCCATAAATGCCAAATTAAAAACTCATTCTGCTTCTGAGTTCTAGGATTTTGTATACAACAAATAACAGCAAGCTATACACGCCTTCCTAGTGTTTATTTATATTTTATTAAAAGAAAACTAATGGACAGAAAGAGATGAGAAGCTACAAAGAATGCAAGTTCGGTAACAACTTAGACAGATATATCAGAGCATACACGTAGCGGGCTGTATAAATGATCTGAAAAAGGCCCAAAAATACTTCTCATCTCAATCAACTGGTGAATAAGTTTGCACCATGCGCGAATGCCAGTACTGGTTCGACGCCGAGTTATTAAATCTACACGAGCACGCCTGTCAACCTGGCAACAAAGAAATACTTAACAAACAATATCTCAATATATTCCAAAAACCATAGTATCAATTAGATAACAAACCTCAGACCGCTGTATATTCCTTGCCGAGGCAAAACTGGCAACCATAACAGCAATAAATTTAAAAGACGATGCATTAAAATCTTTCTCATATACAGACTTTGTATCAACTGGCTGCAAACATTCTGTCCAAGCAACTTCCATTGCTTCAGTAATATTCCACCTCTTAACTCGCTCCATATCACTATCACTCCTTCGCTGTGCAGATGTAGCCATTGCAACAGCACTAAGGCCTCTTCCAGAACCAATCCTTGAAAATCGCTGTCGATCACGAGCAGCTGCGAATGCAGCTGCTTTTGTTGCAGCTTTGTTCTTTGGTAGAGGTGGTGTTTTATTGGGGACTTCTAAAGGTTTTTGAAAGCTTGAAAATGTAGAAAGCCTAGCTTGTTTGCGTTCCATTAATGAGGTATCACGCCTAAGCTGGGCACTTGTTGAAGGTGCATGACTTTCACCACCAGAAGTACCAGCTGCAATCATAGCCAATGCCATTGCAGCAGGTGGAGATGCAAAAGCAGCAGCCCATGCAGGAGATATCATAGCAAGAGCAGCCTGAAAGAAATGTCAGAATGCACAATAAAGTTAATAGAGCAAAATCATGTGAATGAATAGAATATGAGCTTAATAAAGAAGTTGACTTTTAGCAGACAACTTGAACTGTCTTGAACATGTATTATTGCAGTGACTAGCAAACAAAACCAGAAGTATTCAACTTTCAATAGTTAGCACTCAGTGAAAATCCCAGTAGTCACAATTGGTAGTAGAAAGTTTCATGAAACATAAAAGCAACAATATAGATAGAAAGCCAAACTAGTAGAAGACTATTAGAAACTGGTATTTAAGAAACTAATGGATAGAATGATAAACTGAATATTATTGATATAATTATTCTGCAGTAACTATCAACACTAGCAATTACAGAACAAAAGGAAACATTTGCTGCAATAGGAATAATAAACTGCTAATAACCAACATAATCCTCTAGGAATTAGAGAGCCTAGTCTCTCCCAAACCAACCCAACATACAAAATTCCCAATGCCTATCCCATACCCCTATTCTCTTTTTATTTTGTACTTAAATGGAAGTTACAAAACAGTTATTACAGCAGTTACAATATTAAAATGGCAGTTACTAACATAGACAAATCCCATCTCATTAAAAAATGGCAAGAATGAGAACAATACATGCAAATACGCATATAGACCACGGGCAACTATGGATGTATAATGCATGCACATATATCTATTTCAGTTTGTAAACATTGAAAAGCACATGCACATTAAAATACCTCAACTGGCTGGGTGTCCACTGTGAGTTCATTATCATCCACAGTAAGAGGATTGAAACCATCAGCTGTTGCAAGTTCATGAATTCCAGCCAATAGGGGTCGCCACTTTCTTAAGACAGCAGCAAATGGTGGTAAAATAGCCTCAAGGTACATTTTACGAAGAGGCTTTTGGTCTATGCTAACAGCATGGTATACCTGGATATATGTTGTACTAGTAATTACAATGGTTGTGAACAAAAGCAAGATAAATGGCACATGCTATGGATAACACCTCAAGCAAAAAGGAAAATTTAGAAGATGAAAATACTAACCTCGGAATACAGCACGCATGATGCTGCCAAGACTCTTTGTTTCTTAGAATCAGAAACTGGCATGTTGAGAACAGGTGAGAGAACACTATCAAAACAAATTAACAAAATCAGACATCAATAACATATCAGGTTTAGGTGCAAAGATAAAGAGCCAGAATGGAGACTCAAAATAGTAGAATATTAAATTAATATATGGTGTATTGTGATGTAATTATACAATGCACAAAACACTAATGCCTAATTACGAAAGGATTAAATATTGATACTAGACTTCTAACCCTAATGAAACAAGCAAACAAACAACTTACTAAAGATAACAAAATCCTTGAAAATGAAAAAGGTCCAAAACAAGATAAGATCCATGCATTCGATTCCACCTAGGATAAAATTTGGTCGTTGTTGCATTGCTTCGCATGTAATTTGCATCGCATGGTATGGTGGTGGATTCTCCTATTCTCATCCATGCTAAATTGTGTCATCCTAGTCTTACCAAGCTACAACAAATGGGGTCAAGTCTTTCAAAAGTGTTTACTTTGTCTTTGAGGGTGTTAGCTTCGAAAACATGTATGTAGTTATTTTCCTAGACAAGCTAAATTTTACATCCTCCCATACCAACTTGAGATACATGAGCAAAATATAAGATGGAAAACATTGAGATCCCACATCAACAAGAGATATAACCAAATTAGTGCAAGGCTCGGCTAATCCTCACACTGAAGCTAGCTTTTAGGGTAGAGTTATGCCTAAACCCAAATTTCAAGATGGTATTAGAACCTATCCTAGATGTATTTGTCATGAATTTTGGCTTCTTACCTTTCTACTTGTTATTCCTCTCTATAAATAATGGTTACAACCTATAAAAGTAATTACCTCTACTTATTACAATATAAGGGAAAAAATCAATTTCTGATTTTGTCTATCGTATTCTATAAAAATAGATAAATACAATTAATGAGGGATATTATTTCTTGATTCACATTCCCCATCGAATTGATGTGGCTGGTCAATGAGCATCAACTTGCTAACAAGAAATTGGTGACGTGGGGGAGGAGCAACTTTGGTAAGAATGTCTGCAACCTGCAACTTAGTACTAATATGGGGAAGTGATATAAAATGGTCATCATAGGCGTCAGAAATAAAATGACAATCTACTTCAATATGTTTAGTGCGCTCATCAAAAACAGGATTTGCAACAATTTGAATGGCACTTGTATTGTCGGCATAAAGAGATGGCTTTGTTTGAGGAAATCCAAGTTCATCCAAAAGAACACGAAGCCAAATAATTTCAAAACAAGCAACAAGCGTGGCACGATATTCAAATTCAATATAGGATTTAAAGACTCTCGCCTACAACTTACTTTTCCATGAGATCAACGATAGCCAAGAAACATGAACCAACAAGTAACAAATTTCTGAGTGTCAAGACACCCAGTCCAATCAGCAGCACTATAAGCAATCAATTGAATAGTTGTTCCTATGGGAAATAATAGTCCACGATGAGAGGTTCCTTTCAAGTAACGAATTATACGATGAACTCCTGTCAAGTGAAGATAGCGAGGAGAATGCATGAATTGACTGACTTGTTGAACAACAAAAGATATGTCAGGGTGTGTAATAGTCAAGTAATTAAGGCTACTCACGAGTTGTCGATACTATAACGAATCAGGTAAAAGATCACCCTCATCACGATGGTATTTAACATTAACCTCAAGAGGAGTGTCCACCGAATTAGCCGATTGGAGACCAGCCACAAAAATCAATTATGTGTTAATGGAGGAAAATGCCCTTGAATGAAAAATGAACCTCTTAGTACAAACGTGTCCAAATTGTTTGCAAGAGAAACATTAGACATGTATAATTGCATATTGTTCTCTCCACAAATTTAAAAAACCAGAATAACATTCTTGAATAGACAAATTACCTTGTTTGTAATCGGCTATCTCCAGCTCCAACTGAAACGTTTGACCGTATTGTCTCGGTTGTATATATGCTTCAAATAATTCCACATTTCTTGAGCAGTTGAAAAGGAGCACAAATTATTGATCATTTGAAGATCAATAGTGCTGAGAATCGAAGAGATAATTTGAGCATCTTTGATTTACCATGCATCCAAAGCAACTTTCTCTTACGGTGCCTTCGAGACACCGTCCAAGTGACTCTATAATCTCTTCCCTTTGACATACGTCTTAAACTGAAATTCCCCAGCAATGTAATTTTTACCAGTGAAGCGAACACAAAAATTGTCCTTTTCCTTTTCTGAGGCCATTTGATGTCACGTGCAGAAAAAAATTGAATACAAAAAAATACCACCAAACAGTGCTGAAACAGAAAAATGCTGACCAAGAGAAGACCCAAATCACCAAAAATAATACCAAATAGGGCCATAACAAAAATATTGACCAAGAGATGTCCAATGGCACAAATCTAGCAGAAACCAAGCCACATGCAGAACAACAACAAAAAAACAATTGAGGAAGATCACAAGCACGTGAATCACAATTGAATAACAAGAAGCACGCCGGTACTCGGAATTGCAAGCAGCAGAGAGAGCAAAACCAAGATTTGTGGTTGGTCAGTAGTGAGAGCCAAATCGGAACTCCCCAAAAATCACGATCAGACCAAGGTATCGCGGGCAGAGAGGGAATCGCGAATCACAAAAACTCTCAAGCAAAAAAAGAGACGAACCAGGAAGGGAATTGCGAAAACTTAAACCAAGGAAATTTTAGGATCGCAACCTAGCTGATAAAATGTCATGAATTTTGGCTTCTATCTTTCTGCTTGTTATTCCTCTCTATAAATAATGGTTACAACCTATACAAGTAATTACCTCTAAGAAAGTAGATAAATACATTTAATGAGAGATATTATTTCTTGATTCACACTATTATAAGGCTACTAGTGTTTTTCCATGCACCAGATGTCGAGTCATGAGTGTAAAGAAGGTGTTCAAAATCTTATATCTCTATTATT